>VDFB02200693.1:0-14603 GCA_007258455.2 Sequoia sempervirens | reverse complement strand
GTCCCTACATTCAACCTCTGATTCACAAAGGCAATAAGGGAGATCCCTGAATACATAATACCAAATGATTCCAAATGTTTGGTTGTGTATTTAGGAGCATTTGACAAAAAGATGAGTTTCTTGTTAAGGGACAAGGAACCTGCAACATCACAACAGGCATTTCAGAGTGCCATAGAGATTGAGAATAATTTGAGATACTCTATGATGAAAGGGCATCTGGGTGCAAGTGTTGGTTTTCCTAGTACATTCCATAACAGTGGAGTTCTAGGAGTAGATAAAGGAAGTGATTCCAAAAATGGCAATGTATCTGCTGTTGTGATTTCTTCATCATCACAATGTGAAGATCATAGTGAGCCCCATGTCAAGTGTCATCAAAATTTGAGCAACACTGATAAAAAATCTTTGGTTCAAAGATTATATGATGTAAAGAGACAAGAAGAAGAATCACCATATAGGTTGATCTCGAGAATTTTGGACTACTTGATAGAAATTCCCAAAGATTTCAGTCCTAATGATTCCATGTGCATTGATTTGTTCTGTGAGATTTATGAACCTGGGCTGAATACTTTTTTGGAAGATCTAAAGCCACGTAGCTTTGACCAAGTCCCTGATTGGATATGGATGATCGAATCAGCTAAGTATGGTTATGCACAAAATGCAGACTCTCAGAGTGAAGACAACAATTGTCCTCTTAAGGAAAGTCAGACGACAATGCAAATAAGTGAAGGGAACATGTCAGAAGATGAGCATTACATTCAACCCACAGCTGATACATGTGCAAGTCCTTGCAGCAGTGATGAAGTTGATGACACATGGGATGATGACAGTGTAGACATGCAAGAATCTTTTTCTTGTAGTATCTTGGAGGATGGAGAAGCAGATGAGGAACAGGGTATTATCCCATGCCATGGTGTGATCAGTGATCATGATGATGAAAGTGAAGTCTCAAGTACTCATTCTGAGGAGTTTGAGCATAGTTCATATACTGATGATTTGTCTTGTGATGAAAGCAATGGTGAGGCTGACATCTCTGATTGTTGTTTTGAGGATTATGATTGCTTTTCTGAAGATAACATGGAAGCATACTCCTCAGATGAAGAGTACATTAGTATAGATGCTTATGGTGACTATAGGGAATGTGACTTAGTTTCACAATCACTGAAGCATATTCATGGTGAGAGAGATGCACAATTTGAAGACAAACATGTGTATGATCAGTGTGTTGATTCAAGACATAATCTTGAGTATGATGATGGTGCTAACAAGTGTGCTTATGACCCTTCTCTACATGACTATTGGTATGAAGCAAAGATGGAGAGGTTTATGGTGCATGAAGAGCATGAAGATGAAACAATGGATTCCTTTTGGAATAATCAAGTGGCGCATTGTAACATGTACATGAATCCTGACTCAATATCCCTATCTGTTGATGACAGGAAATGGCTTGATGACCCATATGAAGATAAAGTTGCAGGTTGCATTGACACTGCAGAAACACTTGATCCATGTGTGAGGCAGCTAAGGAATGGGCATACTGATGAACGTCATGTTGAGGAATGTGAAGCTGAATACAATTGCTTCCTATTTGATGCTCCTTATCTTCTGAGTACCAATGCACTTGGTTGTCTCCCTGCTGTCCCTAATGATGTTGATTTACTTGAGCCCTCACTTGGGGTATTTGGCTTTGAGCTAAATGTTGATGTGAATAATGAATCAGTGCACACCATTGAACCTAGGATGAAGAAGATGTGCCCGTGTTGCAGTAACTAGTACACAGATACTCCTGAATATGAACATTTTGCCTTCGGCATGTGCAGAGATGATTTGCATGTCATGGAAGAAGTTGTTTATCAAAGCTTTCAATTTGATCTGTAGACTGATTTTGATGACAAATTTTGTGATGTCAAGGATCAAGTGGACTATGAATGTTTTTATTTCCCAGTCCAAGCAAATGAGCATTCAGTAAAACATAACCATGAATTGTCCAAGGAGATATGCCATGATGATTGTGATCTCAAATCAATGTCTGATTGCATGTTGCAGTTTGACAAGACAGTTGGTGACATTGGAAAACATAGTGATTCAATGGAACTTGACAGTGACCGAGTTAGTTTATGGGTAGTTCATGACAATGTTATTAGATTTGGCCTATGGATGGCAATAGAGAACCAAGTGTTTGACAGAGGAAAGTTGTGGCTTCACATTTTCATTTGGTGGCCTAGTGTCATCAAATGAAATAAAGAATCAACAATGTGACTCTTGGATTTCCTGTTCATGGACAATTCTCAAAGTGGTGCTTCATCTGAAGCATTTCTTTTTCCATGAACATTAGGTTAGGTTTTTCTTTTCTGGTCGATTTTGTTTTGCTGTGTCTACTAACCTTGTCCGGTTAGCTCCTCACTGTTTTGGGTTTCCTTTTGTTCTGGTTTTCTCTCCCAGAGATCTAAATTCTTGCTATGCTCACCAGGGGCATACATTCCCCAACTGGAGCCTATGTTAGTGTCATTTATGGTTCTCTCATTGTCTAGTTGTGTACTCTTGTTTTTCATGACAAATCTTTAGATTGGGAATTTTCTATCATTTTGGCACGTGGGGTAAATGGGCTCCCACTAGGGTTGAGCTCAATGTGTTTGAATTTTCTTCTAGTGTTTTTCCCTTTGGTTCTTTTGTCTCGCCTTCTTGTTTCCTTCATGGTCTGAACCCTAGCTAGGGTTTCATTTTCTCCATTTGGTTCTGTGGGTTCTTTTTCCTTTTTGGCAGCTTGTTCTTTCTCTTCAGTGACCTGTCTGCCTGGTTCACTCTTCACTTATGGTCCCCTCGAGCCCCGTTTTTCGTTCACTACCAGCCCCTGGCTATCATTTTCACTGGCCCCACATTGCCTTTGCTATGACTTTTGGTCCTTGAGCTAACCTCTTGGTGACCCTGGTTTGTCTCCCTGACTCCTTTGTGTCTCGCCAATGGGCTTTTCCCATCAGTGTGTTGGTGTCCACTCAAGCTGAGGTCCTCCCGACTCTTATCTGTCTCCCTGAGATCATTTTTTCCGCCCCCCACTGTGCATTCAAAATGACTATTGGTCTTGGGGTGATGTCTTCTTGACTTTGGGATGTCTCCTCGAGACCCCCTCCTAGTGGCTTGTGTCCGTTGTGTCGAGGAGATGTCTCCCCGACCCCCGTTCATCTGGCCGACTGTGGAAGCCCCCTTTTACTCTTCGGTGTGACTTCCCTTTGGCCATGGTGGCTTCACCAAGATCTCTGGCTAACTCAGCCATCTCTCCATGATTTCTCCACCCTCGCCCTCTATGTGACTGTTAACAGTTGTGGTTTTACCTTCAGCGAGATTGTGCCACATGTCCAGTCTGGGGTGAGCTGCATGATGCGGTAAGGTAAAACCCAAGCAACTTAAAGGTCACAAATGTGCATGTGCCAAGTGTGAATGGTAATGTTTTAATCGAAATGATACAGGTGCTCGATGGTTATCAATGGCCGAATGTCAGGTATGCCATGTGGAGGACCACATAGATCAGTGGCCCGTAGTGGCCGATGATAGAGATCAAGGGCTCTCATTCAGCTCGCCGATATAAAGTGATCGATCAATGCATCCTGCGAGGAATGCGATGGCCATTTTATCATGGATGATCAATGGTCGAGTTTCAAACTAAACCACAATCATGGTTTGGTATTGACGGAGCGTGCGAAAACTAGAAGCTTGGAGCATTCATGGCGATAGTGAGTTGGTCGCTGGCTCCGCCGAGCTAAGATTCATGGCGACGTAGCTTTGGCACAAGGGGGCATGGCTCGAGTATGGATGCGTGGATTTGGCATTAGATTTGGTGCAAGTTGATTGATCTTTGTTCGTGTGGGAATGTCTCTCCTAACAGATATCCGACCAGAGGCATTTATGAGAACAGAGAAGTTGTTGAAGGTCACAGTGAGGGTTTTTATTGGTTGCGATGCAGTTGGGGTCTGATGTGGCATGTTGATGTGGCTCTGAGCTGGATGGCAATCCCTAGACTGTTTAAAAGGAATTTCTAAATCATTTGTAGAGGTCTTCAACCAGAAGTTAGAACCAAATCTGAAGAGAAGGGCACCGAGTCACAAAGTCAGATTACTATTGGAGTTTAGGGTCTAGGGTCTGTAATTAGTTAAATTGTGAGGTCTTGGACACATGTATGAATCTGAATGTATAGATTGAGGTCTTTAATTCTCTCCTTTGTATTGTGTGTATGGATTGTTAATGAAAGTTGATCAAGGATCATTTCATTAACCATTTTAATTTAATGTTTTACTGTTTGTTCTGGTTGCTGCTCCTATTCAAGGAATAAGTTAAATGCTTTAATCATATCAGAGATTCACATGTATGATAGGAGGATTTGATAAGTAGTCTTATAGATCTGATCACTAGTTGTGAGACTAATAAGGTTAATCTTGCAAAGACTTTAATGTCCAAAGTAATGGTTCCTTCTATTTGCAGATTATTATGACTCCTAGCCCAATGGATATGGCATTGATCTGATATATGCTATTTGTCTTTAGGGTTCTAGCTCCTCTTTGCTCAAGATCAATCATTTTATTTAATCAATCTTGTTTGATGTATTTCACTCGGGTTGTCGTAAGTATTGTGTTGCTAAGAATCAGCCATATTTTGAGGTTCTCAATACTTGGTAGCGGTGGAGTCATCCGCTATAAAAAAGCAATGTCTAGTCTATTTGGTACATCAGGTGGGTATACCTGTCTGCCCTCAGGAGCTCAGTATAGAAGATCTCACTTTGACTGGATCTTGTCACTGGTCCGTGTCCCTCCTAGCTGCCCTTGATTGGAGATGGCTACCCATAGGTAGAATAGGAGACAAACTTGGTGGACAAGAAAAACTGACCAACATCCACCACTGTGATGAATGGTGAAATAAATGTTTCTTACTAGGTTTAGTATAAACCTTATTATTGTAAGAATTTTTTTTTAAGGATGAAACAAATAACAATTATCTTCTGAGAACAATAAACATGGGGAGGAGTATATATGAATGTTGTCTACACCTAATTTCACATGCATACATATTTGCACGCAGGAAAAGGAATGTGAAACACAACAAAAGAAACACATACTTTTTTGTGTCTATATATTTCCAAGTAACAAATTCCTATAAATGGATCTAACACATGCATTACATAAATATGTAGTTGGAAAAAAATATCTACATCGATATATATGTATTTGAAGGTAGGTGCACATATATACACATTGTTTATTTTGTTCAATAGCTTAAAAATTGGAAAGGTTGGCAAAAATTCCAAGCAAATTTCACACATATAGCCTATCAGCTAAATATTATTTCATTTATAGTTTCCATGTAGAGGTGATGGTTGCAAAGAAATAAAACAGTCCACATATACACTTAGAAAGAAAAATCTACATAGATATATATGCATCTAGAGTTATATGAAGACAACACACACATATATCCATAGGTGGACTTGTCAATAGAGAAATCAACATGAGAGCAAAGGAAATAAACATCACTTGGCACATGCTAGCATGGCAACATTGCTTCATAAATGCTATCCATATAGTACTAATGACCACAATAATATTTAGCACTCTAAAGTTAGCAAAGCAATTGAATAGTTTATGTTATTTTTAGGGTATGTGTAGGATCATGCTGGGCTAAAAAGTGGTGATATGATGGATATGTGTAGGTTATATGGCTAACGACTTTTGGTTTTACCCAAAATTGATGAAATGAAAAGGGTTTTTAAAGGAGATTATCAGCTTTCCACCAATATAAATTATTCTTTACTTTGAATTTAATAAATAATTATTATTCATTTTCTATTTGAATTATGACTAAAGTCTTGATTGATAGGCTGATTGAAAAACATCTATAGCTTTCAAATGGTATCATATTTTTTGAATCCGAAACATGAGTCACATTCTATGCTTCACATACTATAGGATTTTAAGAAAATAAAATTGAATTTCATGAAGTTATGACCAAGTTAAGGTGGTCAGACATACATTTTTTTATATTTTTTAAAAGTTGTAATAAAAAATTCATAATTAATTATTGACTTGGAAAGAAAAATTACATAAAAATATGCATCACATCGAGACATGAGTCCTATACTTACATCTAAAATATTATAAAAAAATATTATCATTTTATTGTGGTTAGGGTGGTCAAATAGATTATTTTTCCCTGAAATTTATACCACTGTACTGAAATTTGGAATTTTCAATTCAACAGATTTTTTTAATTTAAAACCTAGTAGTTTAGAAACTATATTCAATTTGCTATAGATTCTATTCTTCCATATTTTTTGAGATAATATAGATAACTTATTCAAATTTTATGCGTCGTTGCCTAACTCTGATTTTTCTACCTGCCACTTATGGCATATTTTTTTTCCATGATGATCCTGCACATACCCTTCTTCTTCAATAAGGCATTGTTGACTATTGTTTTGTAGCTTTATCTGCTATGAAAATTGTATTCCACCATAGTGATGATTGTTTCTACAAATGACATATATACATATGCACACCCAAAGTTGTCAATACATGTGAAAGAAATATATATAAGTTTAAATGCACATATATGTCTATGTTGCCTGTGCAAAGGAAAGAAGCATCACTTCTCACAGCTTGCCATGGCAACATTGTCTCATGTATGTACTACATATATTGGTGATGGTTGCAATAATACCTTGCATTTAAAAATTACCAAAGTAATTGAGAAGTTTATGGTATTTTCAATAAGGCATTTTTCAGTGTTGGGTTGTGGATTGAGCTTCACAACATAGATATCCACACACACACATATGTATGTATGTATAAGTTTAAATGTAATTACATGTATCAACAAGTATAAATGTAGATATATATATGTGTGTTGTGTGCATATCTGTTTAGATACATATATATGTGACATGGTTTTATGTGCAAAGAGCCAGGACCAATATATTCAACATTCAACCAACATTAAAAGATTAAAAATAGACTCACGAGATTGAAATAAGTATGGGTTCAAGGAAGCAAACATTATATCCAAGAACAATATGATATTCATATGCAACATAAATTTATGAATGGACATGCCAAAGCAATAGAGAGAACATTTAAGAAGCATTACAAGATTAGAAAGCACATATATGAGAATATTCTACACTGAGCCAATAGAAGAACATTAAAACTACATAAATCAAATGATAATTTTTTTATTACATTATGCATTTTAATCTTGTGCATGTTCACTAGATTTCAATAAGCTAGACTCAAGCAAAATCACAAAAGTATTACACAGTCAGTAGGGAACACTCATCATTGAACATTACATAGGAAATATTATAACAAAAATCAAGTTTAATGCAACCCTAATAAAATGAAAGATAACCTTATGTGACATGGCTTTATGAATGCATAGGAAAGACCACATTTAAGTAGCATGAGAATATCATGAGGCACATGGGTATGTGCAAGATCATCATGGAAAAAACAAGCCCTTAAGTAGTGAAAAATTTAGAAAAATCAAAGTTAGGAAACTTGACATAAAAATTTGTATAAGTTATCTATATTATTTCAAAAATATGTAACAATAGAATCAATAGAAAATTGAATGAAGTTCCTAAACTACCAGGTTTATTTTTTTAAAAAAATATTTGGTGAAAATTTGAAATTTCAATGCAGTAGTACTTAAATTTCAGGGAAAAAATAAGAAGTAGGTGTCTGTCTAACCACCCTAACCACAATAAACTGATAATATTTTTTTTAAAGATTTTATATATTAGTAGAGGACTCATGTTCGGATGTGATGCATATTTTTTTGTAATTTTTTCTAATTAAATAATTAATTATGAATTTTTTATTACAACTTTTAAAAAATATAAAAACTCATATGCCTGACCACTATAACTTGGTCAAAACTTCATGAAATTCATATTTTTTTAAATCCTATAGTATGTGAAGCATAGAATGTGGCACATGTTTTGGATTCAAAAAATGTGATATCCTTTGAAAGCTATATAGATTTTTTTTCAATCAGTCTATCAATGGAGACTTTAGTCATAATTCTTGAATAGAAAATGAATAATAATTATTTATTAAATTCAAAGTAAATCATAATCTATATTGGTGGAACGCTAATAATGTCCTTTAAAAACACTTTTCATTTCATCAATTTTGGGTAAAAAAAAGTTGTCAGCCACATACCCATCATATCGTCATGTTTTGGCCCATCATGATCCTTCACATACCCACATATTTGAGAACATTGTACAATCAGTCAACACAAAAATATTAAAACTAGAGAAACGAGATGACAATTTTTTTATTACGTTCTCCATTTTAATCATGTGCAACAATCATGTGGCAGTCGAAACATACAAGAAGGAAACAACTATATTGATATTAAAAACTAGAAATATCTATATATAGATAAATGCATGACCTCATAGATACATGTGGAAAATGCACATACACACATACAACCTCACACATACATATAAACATTCAAATCTGCATGCATATACACATAAAAATGCATTATAGACACATATATGTACACACATTTGTATCAAAATGTTGTATGGACTTAGAAGATTCAATTGCATGCATATATATTTATGTATATGCATACATAAATGTATACACGCATACAATAATGTCCACAAGTATATATAAGAACAATCGTAAATACCGATACATGTGTTGAATAGGGTGACATAACTATATAACCAAGCAACATAAAATAAAATGAGGAGCATACACTGAAAGTGAAGTAAAAATATAAGTGACATAAACAATGCAAAAGAAAAGAGGTGTATCTTTTTTTCTTAAACATTATAAGTTACAATGCATTGTCTTAATATATAACTAGTTCTACAAGCAACAAAGCAATGGGAGTAGAAAGGAAAGGTCTTCTGATGTGACGGGAAGTCCAAAAAAGGAAAAGGAAACAAATGTCCAGTCAATGAAAACTACAACAAATATCCAAAGTCATAATCAGGCATGGTTGTCTGGCATTCAAGGCAGTACCCCTATTATCTCTGGAGAGGCTTGCCCAACAAGAGATATTGCAGAAAAATCTAAGAGCAACAACTTGCACTTGGCTTCAAATTTAATTCTTGCAACTTTGACTATTGTTGTTTTAAGCCTTGTTTCAAAATTATAGGTTTGAGTTTTAATAGGAACATTGAAAATAAAAGAAGTGTAGGTGACACCATTGATGATAGACTCAACAGTCATTGCAATAGAAGACTCATATTGCAACATATAAAGCTCTTTTGTTGACATCTGCAATAAGCTCGTTGCATCCTCATCCAAAGTAGTAGCCCAAATCTCGCCCATGTGGTCTTCCATCTTTACTTGCAACAAATATCAGAAGTCACAGTCGGGTACATTTGTCTAGAATTTAGGGTTGTACCACATATTATTGGAAAACTCTTCACACTTTCTCTTTCATTGTCTGCCATTGGCCTACAAGGGATATGCAACGTAACAAAATGCATCAGTTTTAATATATTTCATTGTTGCCTTGATAGTAGCTTGCAAAGTTTCTCGCAAGCCAAGACAATGATTGAAGATATATCCAATAGTGACTCTACCATTAGCCAAAGCAACCTTTCGAGGCACTGTTTGGGAGGGCTCAACGACAGGTGGCTCAACATGTCCTCATTGCATCAAGGGTTGTGCTTCTGGGATGCCAGTATTTATGTATAGAATAGTCCATGTGGATGTATTCACAACAGATCCATTGAAATATCCAACCAAACCATTTTTAATAGCAAGTATGACAACCAAACCAAGAGTGGACAACCTTTCCAACTCCTCACCCTTTACTTCCCAATTTGGGCCCCACAATTGATGTCAATGCAAGAGGATGAAAAATCATTAAGTTTCACAGTTCTTTGAATCATTTTAGACTGATCCTTTCTTTTAATAGTTGATACCTTTCCTACATACACCACAACCCCAATAATATCAATCAAAGTGTTATTACTACAGTTTTCAATTTCATTTATTGGGATGAATTTAAATACTTTTTCCAACACAAATGTCTAATCATCACAACACTTCAATATCGAGTTTTGGTCCAAAATAATTTCCATGTGGTTGTTCAACTTATTCAATTTCTTATCCACTTGTTTGATCAAGCCTTTTGACACACAATAAGTTCAATCCACCTAAACCCTATCATAATGCAATTCTACTATGTCATTAAAGCAAGTGATTCATATTTTTTTCCCCTCACTGTCAATAATTTCAAAGCTGAATACCTAGCCCTCGTGTCCTTGTTTATTGTAATCGTACATATCCCTTTTAGTTGTCAACCACCCTTTTATTGTCCACCTAGTTTGGTAAATATTCATTCCTTTAACAAAACTGATATTTGAAGGAGCACTATGTTGTGTTGGGGATGTATGAATCCCAAATTTTGAAGCTCGTTTGGATGGGGAAGGTGAGTCCCGACCTATCATTTGTTCTTCTTGATATCTAAACAGATATCTAGGTGTTTCAATTAACTAACAATCTGACATTTTGACTTCTAAGGATAATATGACAATCACCCTAGAACCAAACCAAGATCAAATTTTAAAAAATATGGTCCTCACAAACAACAAAGTATTCAAGAATAAGTGCAAGCAGTGCAAAACAATAGCCAACCATGATTCTTATAGATTCCTACATAGATAGTTTTTCAAGCACAAGATGTAACCTATTTTCAATTCCCTTGCAAACAAAAGGTCATTATATCTTGCAGGAAAAGTTCCTATTTGCATGTGGGTTCCATTAGAGAGGACAACTTTGTAGCAGCCAATTAGGATTTCATCACCACCTATTTTTTGAAAAGACATCAATTGAAGAAATGGAGATGGGACAACATCTCCAGCATCAAGAGATCGTATCACATGTGTTGTCAAGGTTGGACGTACATTTGAATCCTACAAGGAATTTTTACTCAGCCAAGCCAAAGCAATGAGATGTTCAAGGCTGTGAAAAAACTCTAGAAGCAAAAGCAAGGGCAAGAGGCAACACCGAATGCATCAATTATTGGTATTTGATATGCAGACACATAGATAGTTATACATGGTAATAGGATCACAATGACTTAAACATTGCATACAATAAATGAATAATATGAAAGGAGGGTAAGGTTGAGCAAGAAACAAACAAGATTATATATTTTTCATTGGAATATAAACAACAAGGAAGCAGCATGGTGATCCCAAAATGATGGTTTACAATTTCTAGAGATTTTGATTTTGCTGAAATCACATATTTTTTGAAAATATAATGATTTAAGCCTTTAAAAATTTCATTTAAATCATTCCAATTGAAGAGGGTTTGATCAAACTACCTAGATCAAACCCCCTTGGATAAAACACCGCTAGTTTTAAACCATACCTATAAAGTCTCTACCTATCAAAAATGTCGATAAAACCACTTTTGATTTACCTTTCGGGGGTCAATGAGTTCATTTAACTTTTATTTTTCAGATATAGTCCTATGGCTAACAGTGCTTCTCAAAAGTAGAATTTTAAATAAATTTAATTTTATTATTATATTTATTTTTTATTTCTTGTGAATGTAGGTTTTCACTAAAATCAAGCTCTCTGCTCTGCACTTGTAGAAAAATAGAAGATTATAATTTTGTTTTGAAAAATATAAGTGCACCAAATATTGAAGTCTTTAACCAAACAAAAAAAAGATTTCACATACAAAAGAGTTAATGCGATTACACTACAGGTTATGTCTGAATTGTAATTGGTTTGACTTTGAAACTTTATTAAAGAAAAAATATTCAATAAAAAATATCTAACCAAGTGGAAGCACTAGATATCAGAGTTACAAATCTAAATTTGAAAGAATTAGAATTTATCCTTCATGGAAAAGTTAAATGTTATATAATGTGAGCCACTTTAAAAATGTTGTTTTATGAAAAACTAGTTTTCGAGGGTGATGAAAAAAGAATGCAATCTGATTCCAAAAAAAAAATGAAAAATATATTTAGAATCTATAGACAAAATTTTCTTTAGCCAATTATAGGTTCCCTCGAAAAGTGAAGATTTAGTTTAAAAAAATTATTTCAGTGTCCAGTTTGTCCAAAAATTGTAAACCACTATTGTGGAATCACCCAACAATGTTGACACATTTCAAAACTGCAACCCTTTTTTTTTGAAGACATAGGCCACTCCCAAATGGCTAGAAAATCAAAAGGAAAAGGAAACATAAGGAACTCAAATATAAATTAGTTATACTATATATATTACAAGGACTGTTAATTCAAATCAAGCATATTCAAAGTTTGCTAGATGCACATGGAAAATAGTCAATACAATTCATGGCAATAGAAATGAAACAAGGAACAAACTTACGAGACTAGTGCTTGAGGGTTTTTCAGCAGCCTGGGGAGAGCCAGAGTCAATTGACATTGCTAGGGCTGCCCTTTGAAAAGTTGAGAACTACAACATCGACAGTTGACTACAAGCTCTATGCCACAAGAACATGGTCAAATGTTCAATTAGAGCAACAAAGGCTGACAAGAACCCTAGCCAAAACACATACTGGAAATATAGAACACCAATAAAATGAAAACCATCAAGATCTTCAAAACACAATATTATCTTTCAAATTTTTTGTAGACACATTAACAATCTGAGGGAAAAGAAATAATTAAAAAAAGGGTCCAATGGTTCATATAACACTTAATATACAATTTATTATTCCAAAAATTTTGTTTCAATATTTTTGTAGAGACATTAACAATACGAGGAAAAAAAATTATTTAATAAAGGCTTCAATGTTCTATATAACACTTAATATATAGTTTATCATTCCAAGAATGCCCTATTGAGGCTCAAACAAATAACAACTATTTTCCCAAAAGAATAAACATGGGGAAGAGTACATATGTATTTTTTTAACATCTTCTTTGACATACATGCATATCTACACATAGGAAAATTTAATATTGTTTCATTTATGGCTTCCATTTTGTAGCAATCATTGCAATGCAATAAAATATAGTCTATGTTGTTTTCCATAAAGCATTGTTAACTGTTGTTCTCTAGCTTTGGCTATAGTGTTTCATTTTCGGTACACAATAAAATAGTAAATGTTATAGAGTTTATGTTGTTATCCATAAGGCATTGTTGACTATTCTTGCCACTCATTTTATTTCCCCTATGTGTAGAAATCTACGTATGTGAAATTAGATGCAGAAAACATTATTATATATAGACAATATTCAAATGCACCATGCAACCCATTTTGTGTTTTTTTTTGCATCAGTTTATTACTGTGAATCCTTCTGTTTTCTAGTTTTTTTCCTCTAAAAAATTTATTTTGGATTTTTACAGTGGTTGGACAAAGAAGGCAAGTGACAGAAAGAAAGAAAGAAGAGGAACATTTGGAAAACCCTTTGTAGATCATTTCAAAAATAGTCTTTGCACTTTCTAAACAACCAACCAAGAATGTACATTGTCCATCACTACGATCAATGGTGGCATCAATGTTTCATATAACACTTAAAATACAATTTATCATTCCATGGATGTCCCAATAGAATAGACATAAGGATAAGTATGTATCAATGTTCTTTGCATCTACTATGACATACATACATATCTGTAGATAGGGGAAACACATTATCCATTACTGCAATCAAATGTATGCACAATTATTGATAAGGCATTGTCAAGTGTCATTTTGTGGCTTTGCTTGCTATTAGAGCTATGAGCGAGTAAGGCAAGCTTTTGTGAAGGTTCAAGTTCGATCATCTATTCTAGATCTTCTGTGAAGGTGGTAGGAGGTTTTTTTTGTGTTCTCCTACATGGGACAATGGTTGCAAAATCAATACAAAAGTGTCGGCTACATGATAATTTTTTGCCCATTTTTTTGTAGACATTTGAGAAAGAAGGGAGCAGAGAGAAAGCAAATGAGAAGAGGTACATTTGAGGCAATCAAGAAGAGGTGCATATTGAAAAAATGCTTTGTCTTTGTAGTTGTTCTTATATATATTTGTGGACATGATTGTATTAATGTATACATCTACATATGCATATACATATAAACATATATGCATGCAATAGAATGTTCTGAGTGCATACAACATCTTGATATAGATGAGTGTAGATATATGTGTCTGTAATGCATTTGTATGTGTAAGTGTGTGTCTGTATATTCATTTTCTATATGTATCTATGAGATCATGTGTTTATCTATATATAGATATGTCCAATTTTTAATATAAATATAGTTAGCTGCTTCTTGTTTGTTTCAATTGCCACGTACTCTTATATCTCCACAATTGTTGTTGGCTATTTTGAATGTTTAAATATATCTATGGGTGTGTATGTGTGTATATGCATTTTCTACATGTATTGCTAAAGCCACAGGTCAACAATCACCAATGCCCTATGGAAAATAGTGCAAACTCTCATCGCAGGCCACACAAAAACAATGAACAATGCCTTATTGAGAAGAACATGAATTATTTTATTACTTTGCAATCATCACCAGTAAATAGAAATGATTTAAAAATTAATGTTGATGCCAAGTGGCATTCAATTTTTCTCACCTTCTCTATCAACATTCCAAGAATGTCTAATA
>VDFB02200692.1:0-29496 GCA_007258455.2 Sequoia sempervirens | reverse complement strand
GATTCATTTGTGAGCTATGAAAATGGTTTAATGAATTCTTTTCCGATAAGACATTAACCGAACAATGTCAACTTTTTGTGCAATTACTTAAGATTTACAAAATGAGACTATTATTAAAAAAATTGAAGATTTGTCCCACAAAAAAAGGGGAAAAAATAGTCTTATTGTAAAAAATCTTTTTAATGCTCTAACCTCTCTTGGAAAGACTAGTAAGGAAAAAGATAAAAGGGCTGCTCTAAGAGTGATCACAACCTCACCAGTAAGCCATCATTTGAGAAATGATCATTTAATGACACAAACTTGTACTGATTTTAACTTAAATCACAAAACATTAAATAGAGCACTCTCAAGAAGAGGAAGACTCGATAGTGCTCTTCAAAATGATACATGGGATTTTAGTGGGAGGCTTCCACATGTTGATAAAAAACTAACTGATAATATAAAGATGCAAATTGAACAATATTGGAATTCTCACTCTAGAGTATCTCTGAATGTAAAGGATTTTTAAAGTTACGAATTGGTAATCGAGATCGTACACCGCATCCTAAACATTTTTTGGAATGTAGCTAAATAATTTTGTACAAACAATTTTGTCAAGAACATCCAAATTTGCAAATCTCACAAGGGGCTTTTGCATCTTGCAAGCCATTTTATTGTGTTCCTATTAAGGTTCGTAATACATGTTGTAAATAACATGTTGAGTTTTCAATGTATCATGAATTGTTATGCCATATGATAGGATGTCATTAGGTCCCATTACTTTAGAAGATAAAATTCAATATGTCTACCAGGTAGTGTTCAAGGAAATTTGCAATAAAAGAATTCTGGAGTATCTCCCTTAGATTTTTTGACTTTTTAGAACAACTTAGTAGTAATTCTAACTTCAAGCCATCTAACTATAAAACTATAAAGCAATTTATCCTAAGAAAACAGGAAATTTTTAAATTGACAAACATAAGAAAACTAATTTAGAAAGCATGATAACTGAATTAAAAAGTACATAAATGATTAAACTAAGAAGCTGATAAACTATAAAAACAAAAAAACTTATAACAATCCATAAAAAATCTTCTTTAACAGTAAAGATTCTAACAATTAACAACAAGAAACTACGGAAGTAAAAGACAACAAATACTTCAAAACTTAGATTTTACAGTAGTAAATTCGATAATTCTCTACAGAACAACAATTTAATATAAGAAAACACTTATCTACTTAAGTTATCTCCCTTCGAGTGGCCAACTCATGGGTTATCACGTTCATTCTCAGCTCACATCCACAATTATTTCAGAAATGCTTCTATCAACCATAATTATCATCCATAACTCATAACTCATAAATTTTAAATAATAATCTCTTTATTCATAAACTTCTAAATTTTTTTTGATAGTATAACATTACTTTTTAACTGGATGTTTTGGTTATGGAGATCATGTCTTTTATAGAAAAACTCTAACTACATCCTATATTTTAGATGGTATGGATAACTATTGAAAATATCTAAAATAGATCTACGAATAACTCATATGTTTTTAAAACCCATTACAACAGTATTTAAGAGGCTCAAGTCGAGCCATAAATTTTTTGACTCAAAGCATAATAGAAATAAAAACTTTAAAGAGTAACTATATCTTCGGTCCATCACCCTAAAGTTTCGGAGCATATTTCCAACATACATCTTCAACCTGTTCTGGAGCACGTGTTGGTTGAATGCTTCTAATCTGCAACTTGATGACTGATTATTATCTACAAAACACTTAAAACAACCCATTAAATCTGTATTGGCAAAATACTTCAAGAAATCAAAAGAAATGAAGTTTATACAATTTCTCACTAAAAGTTAAGCAATTATTTCTCCTAAAATTTAATTAATTGGCAGAGGATAGGGATTTGCATATGTGAAATAGGTCTTTATGGTATTATTATGATGAGGTTATTTTTACCTCATCACCATATTAGTTCTACTTTGCATACTGACGGAATGTTGCAAGAGTGTCATGCAGTACAACTTCCCAAGTCATCCAGGGAGTTGTTAGATTCATTTTTATGCATTAGAGGTGATGGTTGCTTATTTTATAGAAATGGTTGTTTAAATGAAACATGCTTGCAATGTGGTGGTTTATCAAAGTTTGTAACATGCTTTCATGAGGGCAGCGATCATGATTTTGGTAACAAAATTGTTGAGAATTTTTTTTTGAGATAGTCAAATACATATTGAAGAGTGGAGGTGAGGGTTCTAGATGTGAGTTTGTTACAAGAGAGGTAAGTATTGTTGATATTATTTTAGATTTTAAGAAAAATGTTTTCTATAAGTATGCAAGGCATAGCCACAGGTCGCAGTGGTTGGATAAAAAATTCAGGATGTGTAAGGACTCTTTCCCCATTGGAATTATTGTATATGTAGTTGATTTTGCTGAAAATTACACATTGCAACTACAAAATGAAGTTCAATCACAATATTATAATTCTATTTAAATTGTTATTTTTGTCCACATAACATATAGGCATTCCCTTGATAGTACAAAGGAGGATAGGCAGATAATTAGGGAGTACCATTTTTACATGAGTGATGATATATCTCATTCATATGAGTTTGTACAACATCATTTAAATTTTTTTTTGAGTTCTTGCAAGAAAAAGGAATTGCAATGGTTCAAAATCTAATTTGGTCAGATAACTACATAGGGCAATTCAAGAATGCTCGCATGTTTTATTGGTTGAGATAGATGCATATAGAGAGGGGTGTACCACATATTTGGAGTTTTTTGAAGTTGGGCATGGAAAAGGTGAGCATGATGGTGCAGGTGCATGTGTGAAGAGAGCTTTGGTTAAGGAACAAATGAAGATCAGAGGTGGTGCAACATTCAGTGATGCACGTTCTATTGTGGATTGGTGTACTTATGTACTATCACAAGGAGGGACACTTTGATTCACAAGTGTGTAGGTTCTTTTGGTTGGTTGAGGAGGGCACAGTGGGAGACAAAATGGAATGTCAAAAAATTAGAGATTCTTCAAAGATGCATTCATTTTGAAGCTCAAATGCGAGTGCATGGACCATATGGACATGGGAGATGGCTTGTTTTTGTCAAAATTGTATTCAGTGTGATTGGGATCAGTGCGAGTCAAGTGATTGGGTAGATACTTGGATTCCACAGTACCTAACCCCCTTATTTGTACCAAAATACTCATTAGAATATTTATAGAAAGTTCACTTGACTACGATCATCTTTTAGATCTTATATAGCCAAGACATGTCTATGCAGTTGTAGCACCGTAGGGGAATGAAGAGGGATCTGAATATTGGTTGGCACGATGTGCATAGAGAAAGAAAAATATGACATAACCGATGATAGATGATGATGGGTTCATGTATCCTACAGGTTCAGTTGTTGTTTCTTGAACTTCGTTGCATTAGCATTTCATCATTGTTTAGGTTGTTGACAATAATATAGATTTGTTATTCTAAGACTCTTTTCTAGTTTGCATTAGCATTTCATCATCATTTAGGTTGTTTAGATGAAATATAGATTTGTTATTCTAAGTATATTTAGATGTTGATAAAAAACTTACGATCACATAGGTTCAGTTGTTGTTTCTGAAACTTGGTTGCAAACATAGATGATTAGAAAGAATGAAATACCTACATTTGGAGACTATGAGAAACACAAAACCATTCTTGTGTATTCGCACCTTGTTATAGCAACAAATGTTAAGTTATTGAGACATCATGCTAGACCAAAAACAAAAAAACTATGGACAATTAGTAGTGTTGATCATGAAGCATTACTGGAAACTCTAAAGGTAGGAGATGACCCTTTAGACACACTTGAGTAGAAGATCATTTGATGTATGGGACAAGTATGATATTGTTCATCACATTTTGATATTGTTTATCTGCTAAGGTTCATATAGATTTGTTAGTCTAAGCATCTTTTCTATTGTGACCATATAGATTTATCATTCGAAGTATATTGCGATGTTCTTGGCACAATTGATCATAGAGCTATTGCAACAATAGCCAGCTATGATCCTTTGGTAGAGGCATGTGGCATATTAGAATAATATATAGATTGGTTATTGTAAGAATCTTTTATAGTTTGCATTACCATTTCATCATCAATTAGGTTGTTTAGAATAATATAGATTTGTTATTCTAAGCATCTTTTCTAGTTTTCATTACCATTTCATCATCACTTAGGTTGTTTAGAATAATGTAGATTTGTTATTCTAAGCATCTTTTCAAGTGTATGTAATTTAACTGCTACCTTGATGGTTTGTACATGTGTTTATCACTCCAGAATGTCAACATGCTACTATTGTGGAAGACTGTGCCGACCATGAAGGAAACATGTGATCTATTTCCTTCCCCTACTGGGAAATGACTATGTATTAGGGTCATTTGTTATATTCCTATATGGCATTTTGTAAATCCCACATTTGATAGCAATTATTGAATGATAATATCATGTGTATTGTGTATACTTTACATGTATTCAAGTGCATACTTTACAACTTATGTGTATACTTTGTCAGTTATGAGTTCCAATGTATACTTTATGACCTGTGTGTTTTCATGTGTATATTTTTTCACTTACTCACGAGGAACAAAACGAACCCTAAACCACTTTGCGCCTTTACATCGTATCCATTTGACCCTTTTTCCATCAACTGAAAACTCGACACCATAGACAAACGCCTTAGAGATATCAAAAAATGAGAGAGGTTATTGTAGAGGGCCCCTATGTGATCCCATACACTAAAACATATTGTTTCTAGGTGACACGGTTTCTGAGTAATAGCCCATTAAAGATTGTTATCTTTTAGCACTTTGGACTCTTAAGAGAAATTGCCGGTCCAATGTAGCTCAAAGTGGTTCAGCATGTTTGGGTGCAAACGAGGACCATGCCTAGAATAAATGTACCCATCTGAACGTGTTGGATCAATTCATTTGGTTGTACGAGTTACAGAATGAAAGTTGCACCACTTTACAACTTTACACTATTTGCATCTGATAATTTTTTTATCAATTGAAAACTCATCACCGTGAGAAAATACCTCTGAGATAGAAAAAACTAAGAGATTTTACTATAGAGGGTCCCAACATGATCCCATAGCCTCAGACGGAGAGTCTATAAGCATCACGATTTTTGAGAAATAGCCCTACAAAGATTGCTACCTTTTAACACTTTGGACTCTTAAGGGAAATCATTGGTCCAATGTAGCTCGGAGTGGTTCAGAATGTTTGGGTTCAAAAGAGGACTATTCCAAGCGTAAACATACCCATCCAGACATGTTGAAACATTCCATTTGATCGTACAAGTTGCAAAATGAAAGTTGCACCACTTTGCAACTTTACATTGCTTGCATTTGACAACTTTTTCTGCAACTAAAAACTCATCACCATGAGAGAACGCCTCCAAGATAAAAAAAAATCAAGAGAGGTTATTGTAGAGGGCCCTAACATAATCCCATAGCCTCAGACAGAGAGTCTATAAGCATCACAGTTTCTGAGAAATAGTCATTCAAAGATTGTTGCCTTTTAGCACTTTGGACTCTTAAGGGAAATCACAGGTCCAATGTAGCTCGGAGTGGTTCAACATGTTTGGGTGCAAAAGAGGACCATTCCTAGCGTAAATGTACCCATCCGAACGTGTTGGAACAGTTCATTTGGCGTAGGAGTTGTAGAACGAAAGTTGCACCACTTTGCAACTTTACACTGCTTGCATTTGACAACTTTTTCCTCAACTAAAAACTCATCACCATAGGAAAATGCCTCTAAGATAGCAAAAAAAAAGAGAGGTTATTGTAGAGGTTCCCAAAATTATCCCATCACCTCAAACAGAGAGTCTATAAGCGCCACATTTTCTAAGAAATAGCCTTTCAAAGATTGATGTCTTTTAGCACTTTGGACTCTTAAGGGAAATAATCAGTCCAATGTAGTTCGGAGTGGTTCAAAATGCTTGGGTGCAAAAGAGCACCATGCCTAGTGTAAACGTACCCATCTAGATGTGATGGAATAGTTCGTTTGGTCGTAAAAGTTGTAGAACGAAAGTTGCACCACTTTGCAACTTTACACTGCTTGCATTTGACAACATTTTCCTCAACTAAAAATTTGTCATCATGGGAAAACACCCCCGAGATAGCAAAAATCAAGAGAGGTTATTGTAGAGGGTACCAACACATTCTCATAGCCTTAGACGAAGAGTTAGTAAGCATCACGGTGTCTAAGAAATAACCCTTCAAAGATTGCTTCCTTTTAGCACTTTAGACTCTTAAGGGAAATCATCGGTCCATTGTAGCTCAGAGTGGTTTACCGTGTTTAGGTGCAAAATATGACTATTCTTAGTGTAAACATACCCATATAGATGTGTTGGAACAATTCATTTGGTCGTACGAGTTGCAAAGAAAAAGTTGCACCACTTTGCAACTTTACACTGCTTGCATTTGAAAAAAAATTCCTCAACTAAAAACTTGTCACCATGAGAAAATTCCTCCAAAATAGAAAAAAAGAGAGAGGTTATTGTATAGGGTCCCAACACAATCCATTAGCCTTAGACAAAGAGTCTATAAGCACCACGGTTTCGAGAAATAGCCCTTCAAAGATTGTTTCATTTTAGCACTTTGGACTCTTAAGGGAAATCGTCAGTCCAATGTAGCATGGAGTGGTTCAACATGTTTGCGTGCAAAAGAGGACCATGCTTAGTGTAAGAATACCCATCTGAACATGTTGGAATAGTCCATTTGTTCGTACGAGTTGCAAAATGAAAGTTGCACTACTTTGTAACTTTACATTGCTTGCATCTGATAACTTTTTCCTCAATTGAAAACTTGTCACCACAGGAAAATGCATCTGAGATAGCAAAAACTAAGAGAGGTTATTGTAGAGGGTTCCAACATGATCCCATAGCCTTAGATGAAGAGTCTATAAGAATCATGGTTTTTGAGAAATATCCCTTCAAAGATTGTTGTCTTTTAGCACTTTAGACTCTTAAGGGAAATCGTTGGTCCAATGTAGCTTAGAGTGATTCAATGTGTTTGGCTACAAAAGAGGACCATTCCTAGCATAAACGCACCCATCCAAACATGTTGGAACAGTTTGTTTGGTTGTACAAGTTGTTGAACGAAAGTTGCACCACTTTGTAACTTTACACTGCTTGCATATGACAACTTTTCCTCAACTGAAAACTCATCACCGTGGGAAAACACATCCGAGATAGAAAAAACTAAGAGAGGTTATTGAAGAAGGTCCCAACACAATTCCATAGCCTTAGACAAAGAGTCTTTAAGTCTCACGATTTTCTGATAATAGCCCGTCAAATATTGCTTCTTTTTTACACTTTGGACTCAAAGGAAATCGTTGGTCCAATTTAGCTCAAAGTGATTCGACAAGTCATGGAGTTCTATTTGGTTTTTTTAAAGGTAGTATCACACTAATTTGATCTGTTTAATGGTTGTGTCATGGTTGAGTGATGTCTTAATTGTTGATATGATTATTGTATAGATTTCACATGAACAATCTAATGAAAATGTATCTTGTTCAGTTGTAAGGACTTTATTTGAATGTGGCATCAAACCCCTATGATTGAAAGATAGTGATTTTTATTCAAGATGATTTTATACCTTTTACATCTTATTAAGCTTGAATGCACATTGACTGACATTGATTTTTATCAAGATGATTATATTACTTTTGAATGAACATTGTAACATGACATATATTTCATTAAGTGGTGTCAAATTTTCATTAATTTTAACTTCTTTTGAAATAAAAATCAGCTTCCCACTTCATTACATGAGTTCAAAAAACAAAATAGTGTCCAATGTAAATTCATTCAACAGAGCTTGAAATCATGGGTATTCTTAAATTGAGAGTTTGATAAAAATGTATTGGTAGACATGTATGAAAAATGTGGTACAATAGAAAAGGAAATGAATTGTTTGAAAAAACTCCACAAAGAAATATGGTTTCATGGAATGTAATGTATGTGAAACTTAATATGAATGAACTCTAACATAGTGGATTACCAATTGTAATTCATAAGTTCTATTAAAATGCAATTTTGTTAATCTATAACATACATTATCAATCATAACTTTAAACCATTAATATAATTATACATTCCATTTTGAAAATTCAAAGTAGAAAGACATGCACACGAGGAAAAAATTATATCGAATATCAATTCTTATATATCAAACTATGTTTATGCATATACAAATTTGGCATATGCCTACTCAGAACAAGTTTTACAACAAGTTTTACAAAATATGGCATATATGCCATCTCAAGATCTATCAAACCCTAAGTACATACAAATCTATATCATATCCTAATTTTGTACCAAACCATCAAAATCAAGCCTCCTCGAAGAAGTTAGTTGCTTTGAAGTTTCTTGCACAATAACAATTCAAACTACAAATTAGATTAATTATGTGAATGGTTGATAAGATAGACTAGTAAATAGAAACTTATATACAATCATTTATAAATTATGAATTTAACATCAAAATTAGTATACATGTACTCTATTATATCAATAATGCAATTCTTGTTTACCTCAAATCTTTCCCTCTTTTCTGCAAGATGTTCTGCATATGATTGTCCCTTAGGATGATCGAGACTCCTCGTATAAAGTAATGATCTCACACTCATCACAGTGCTAAGTTGAGTAGAGGACTATAGCAGATAAAATAAAAATGATATAAATTAACATATAATTGTTGACAAATAATCATATCTACTAAACACATATCTACTCCTATCTAAACATAAATATCTACAATATAAAATAAACACATACTCATTGTGATGCTACGACATGAGATGGGCTCATAGTGGATGAATTAGTAAAGATGGTTTCCTACATAAAAATGACAAGAATGTAACAAAATTTAAATGCACATGCACATATAATCATAATGTCAAGAATAAAAAATATATATCTATTGTGCAACTTCATTCAATGAGTCAAACCCAGTCAACAAGGATGTATAAGAACAAGGTTGTTGCATAAAAATACAAGATTACATTAGGCTATTAATATATGTAGTACATGTATTTAAACATAATAGATTTAAAAAATTAACATGTTAAATAAAAATTTAAATAATACGGTCTACTAATTCTCTAGGGAAAATGAAATGGCAGTATGCGTAGCCTCTTGCACTTGCGACAACTACTCCTCTGTCAACAACTATTAAAGATTCCAACACATAAACATATATTAGTTCAAATAACTCTCATAAAATATAAAAGAATTCACATAAAACACACTATGAAATTACTTTAAGTCTTACCTGTCCTCCCATATCGTTCATGGCAGTCGATGTCTCTCCTACAAATGCTCCACTTCATTCTCTATCAACTCCTACATCTAGCATATCATGAACCTCATAGTCAGATGTGTCTATGGGAGCCTTAGTGGACCGTTGGAGAGGACTAAAACATAAATTGTTGCATGTCATGAAATGATGAAGCACACAAATATGTCCCAAAGAGGACAATGTACCAGTGGGAGCTGATGGTGATGTGTCAATGGGATTTGCTGCAGCAGGTGCACCACCATCATGCTAAGATGCATTAGGTGTAGCACCACTGTGATGGGATGCACCGTCAAATGGTTGTACAACATGATGGCTCTGCGTAACCAAATGATCACTTAATGAATGTAACGCATAAATGCTCAAAGTCCCTGCATCTATATAAATCTCAAGGTAAGGTAGTGGAGTCAGAGAAGCAATAGGTGCAGGAGGACGAATTGGGGTGACTCGGCATGCTCTAGGTCTATCCTGTGGCGTCCCTCTACCAACACCCTGGAAATCTTGCATGTCAAAGTAATGACATGTTTCCCTAGCACAAACTCAACATATAATTTTTGGAGAAAATACTAAGGGACATCAAGATTGTTGTTGGGTGGTTTATCAAAACCAACCACCAATGTCTCCAAAAATTATCTAATATGCCTCTATGGGTGCACCATTTAATTGAAAATTTTGGTTTCTGCACATTAATGGGCTGCCTTGTTCTTTGATAGATGAATAACTGGGCTAATTGGGCTTTCTCAATATCAAGTGCCTTCATCTCATCATATGCTAACCCATTGGCATAAAATTGTCTTTTTTCCTATCGCCACTGTGCAAATCTATTATGCCAAGTTGCCAAAGTTTCAACATTTGAAATGATTGTTTCCAAAGTGTTTTTCATGTCTAATAGCTCATCGAGTGTCTCATAGATTCGACATAAATCTTAATTGATCTAAATTTCTATGAATAGACTTATGTATTGTTGACACATTTTTATTTGGAAACAATGGTTGTATTGAAGGAGGATTTGGAGGGTTTTCATTTTGTGCAGGATTAGGGTTTTCATTCTATGCAAGATCAGGGTTCTCATTTTGTGCGGGGTTTGGGTTTTCATCTTCTGAAGGGTTTGGATTTTCATGTTGATCCATTTTAAAATTATTATTGATAAATGTTTTTAAAATTAACAATGATTTTAATGCAATAAAAAACCTATCAAATTTACCCTATTTTTTTACTAAAATTCAAAAAAACAATGCAAAAAGAATATAAATTGAATAAAAACACAAAAGTCCAAACATACCTTTGAAATTTGATTGATTTTGGGAAAAATGAAATCCTAGGAATGGATATCTGAGTTGGAGAAGAGAAAAATCCACGCACAGCCAGTTAATTGTGAGCTCTCGGGTTTTTTCATTTTTAATTTATAGCACAAAAAACAGATATCTATTTCCTATTCTAAAGTATTTTTAATAGATGGTTGGGTTCGAGACTCGACCATATGATATTGGCAATGGTTTTTTTCAAATATATGATATAAAAAAATAACATATAATATAATATATATTATAATATATATTATTATATTATAATATAATATACATTATATTAAATGTATGATATAATATATTATATATATTATTATACTATAATATATATAATATTATATTATAATATAATATACATTATATTATGTATGATATAATATATATCATATTAATAATATAATATATATATATATATTTGGTTGGTAAATTATATGTTTTATTAATAATATACTGGGATTTATCCTACCCCAAAATAGGGATGGTTACAAGGGGAACGATCTCCCGAAAGAAAGGAAGCCAATTGAAGGACCAAGAGTGATAACAACAAACCACAAAACCTCGTATCAAGGGACAACGAACAATCAAACATGACCTTTACCTTTGGTACCTCCCTTAGTCTATGATTGGAGGACCATGTCAAAGGTTTCATTCATTCTCTTCTTGTTTTTCTTTCCCTTCACAACAAGCCAACCCTCCTCCATCCTTCCAGCCTCCTTTTTCCATTCCTTAGATGTGGCATGATGAGTCAATGCCTCTCCATGTTCTCCACCCACTATTTTCCCACATTGACCCTCTACATCTCCATTCACCTCCTCTTTTTCATTCACCCTCGTTGGACTTGATTTCTCCCTACAATCCAAAGTTTTAGTACTGTGATGGTTTTACATAGCCACATTTTCGCCAACACTCTTTGCATCACCATAGCTTGGGGTAGGTACCTCAACATGACCCGACCCTTCCAGCTAATCTGAAACCCTATTTGGCTGATGTAGTTTAGAATTACCCACAAATTGAGAGTAGCTCTTACCCTGCTCTTCCTTCTTCCCACCCTATTTCTCCACCGCATAATGGAGGTGAGACACATCCTGCCACCAAGTTGTTAGTTTAAGCCATCTAGGCTTTGCACATTGCACAACAAGATGCCCATTTTGGAAGCATCTCCTGCATCGAAATGGAACCCCTTTATAATCCAAGGGTTGCACCTAGCATCCTTTGGAAGTATTGATTGCGATCTCTTCTGGGAGTGTCTTTGATACTTCCATCTCCACCAAAATTCGAGCATAGGTAGAATGCAAAAGATTTGGGGAACCTTCATCAACAATCCAAAAGTTACCTCAAGAATTTCCAATAGCCTCTAAACAAGACTTGAACCAAAAATGGAGAGGAAAGTTTGGGAGTCTCACTCACAGAGGCACTTTATCAAAAGTCTCTATCATATGGTTAAAAGCTAGATTCCAAGGCTTCAAGGACAGAGCAAATTTATCTTCCCAACTCCAGAAAAAATCACACATCTAACTTTATTTATATCAACCACATATTCAAAACCAACAATAAAAAATCCTCTGGCAATTGGGTAAATTTGAACATAGTCGTCCACAATGGGCTCCCATTGTTTGGAAATCCATTTATGAAGATCACACAAACGTGGCCAAAAACCCTGAAACATCCAATCAACCCTAATTCTAAAAACACTGGTATTATGTAATACCTCATCTTCAAGCTCATCCTACAGGAAAACAGACATGAGGTTACCCTTTAGACCAGTAGATGCCTTCCCCAACACCTAGAGGTGATGCTCTATAGGGGCATTAGGAACCCCTAATCGGCTTCCACCAGCACTCTCCCTAAATCCAGGCATGTGACAAACTACACCTCTCACAACGTTATTTTCACCTGGTTGCAAAAATTTTCCCTTTTTCCCGTTGATACCACATAGTGCATCTAACATGCAGCTCATGGGCCTCTTGTGCAAAGAGTCGTAGAAACCTTAGCACCAGTAGAAGCAAACGACTTCATCATAGCTCCTCACAATAGTTTCCCTAAATCTCAGTTCTCTACCTATGCCTTGTCTATGCTATTGCTTATTATTATTCTTTCATATGTTTCTTCCAAGCATCCATAGCATAGACAAGGTAGTGAACTATTTGAAAAGATGCCTCAATAAAAAGTGGTCAAAAAGTCAAAGGCATGAATTATGTATTTTTGGACGTGTTAAAAATGCCTTTTTTTCACATCATCACTTTATGGACCCCCATGATCTTGCACAAAACCCGATGTTGAAAGAGAGACTAATAAATTGCTCAAGTGTTTGAGAAAAAACAATGGTGGAGAATATTGTTCCAATGCATTCAAGGAGTATTGTGACAGGTTTGGCATAAAGCATGAGAAAACTATACCTCTTACTCCTCAAAAAAATGGGACAATGGAAAGAATGAATTACACCATCATGGAGAAGGTGAGGAGTATGTTGTCAAATTCTAGTTTGGAAAAGCATTTTTGGGCATAAGCATTAAGGACAATGTGCTACCTCATAAATTGATCTCCTACTACAACTTTGGATGGTGGCATTCTCGAAGAAGTTTGGATGGGTAAAGAGGTAGATTACTCTCACCTAAAAATATTTGGATGTGAAGCATTTGTGCATATTCCCAAAGAAAATAGAACTAAGTTAGATGATAAATCCATGAAATATATTTTCTTGGGATATTCAGATGGTGAATTTTGTTATCATTTATGGGATCCGGTCAAACATAAGATCATTAGAAGCAGGGATTTCATATTTAATGAGTTAGAGATGTTTAAGAGGACTGCAAGTAATTTGGAGGTAAAGACGATTGTTGATAGGTTTGAAGAACAACAAGAAAATATTCCACCATTGCAAGAAAATGGGTAGCAAGATCAAGAGTATGATGGACAACAAGAGGAGAATGAGGAACAACAACAAGAAATATTGTAGGAGCCTTTACAAGAGATTCAACCTAAAAACACAACACCACAATTGGTTCCCAGATCTGCTAGGCCTCATAAGCCTTCACAAAGGTATAAGCCCTTAGACTATATTTTGTTAACCGATGAAGGTGAACCTGATGGTTTTCAAGAAGCTTGTAAAGATGAGCATAGTAAAGAATGGGAGAGAGCAATGGAGGAAGAAATGGACTCCTTGTTGGAAAATAGAACTTGGAAGTTGGCAAAGCTTCCAAAAAGAAGAAAAGCTCTACAAAACAAATGGGTTTATAAGATCATGCATGAGGATGATGAGAAAAAGAAAAGATACAAATCAAGGCTAGCAATGAAGGGTTTTGCTCAAAAGGAAGGTATTGACTTTACTGAAATTTTTTCACCCATTGTTAAAATGTCATCTATTAGAGTCATTCTTGGTCTTACTGCTACTTTAGACTTAGAGTGTGAACAATTAGATGTGAAAACAACCTTTCTTCATGGTGAATTGGAAGAGGATATTTATATAGAGAAGCCAGAAGGTTTCAAAGTAAAAGGTAGAGAGAACTTTCTTTGTAGGTTCAAAAAGAGTCTTTATGGGTTGAAATAGACACCTTGCCAGTGGTATCATAAATTTGATTCATTTATGCTGGAGCATGGTTTTAAAAGGATAGAATTTGATCATTGTGTCTACATCAAGAGATATGATCAGGGAAAGTTCACTATATTATTGTTATATGTGGATGATATGTTAGTTGTTGGACATGATAAAGATATGATTAATTAGTTGAAGAAGGATTTGGGTAATCAGTTTTCAATGAAAGATATGGGATTAAAAAAACACATACTAGGAATGAAGATCATACGTGATAGGAAGAAGAAGAAATTGTGGTTCTCACAAGAAAAATATATTGAGAAGGTGCTAGATATATTTAATATAAAGGATGCCAAGCCAGTTACTACACCTCCTATTTCTCATTTCAAATTGTGTGTTGATTTATGCCCTTGTGATGAAAAGGAGGAGGAAATGAAAAAGATTCCTTATGCTTTAGTAATTGGTACCTAATGTATGCCATGGTAAGTACTGGACCAAATATTGCATATTCAATGGGAGTAGTGAGTAGGTTTCTTTCAAATCCAAGAAAACAACATTGGGAAGCAGTAAATTGGATTTTGAGGTACCTTAAGGGTACTAGTCATCATTGTCTATGTTTTGGTAATAATGATGTGGTGCTTAAAGGTTACACAAATGCAGATATGGCTGGAGATGTGGACACTAGAAAGTTCACCACTGATTATCTATATACTTTTGCAGGTGCTTCAGTATCTTGGGTGTCTAGACTACAAAAAGTAGTAGCCCTTCCAAAAATAGAGGCATAATACATTGTTGAAATAGAAGCTTGCAAAGAGATGTTATGGATACAACGATTCCTAGGAGAGCTGGGAATAAAACAAGATAGATATACACTATATTGTGATAGTCATAGTGCCATCCATTTAGCAAAAAACCCAGCATATCATTAAAAGACCAAGCACATTGATCTAAGGTACCATTGGATTTGACAAGTATTAGAGGAAGGGAATTTCAATTTGGAAAAAATTGATATAGATGAAAATCCTACTAATATGCTCACTAAAATTTTGCCAAGAGAAAAGCATTATCTATGTAGGAACTTGGATTGTCTAAGGTGATCTAATGACTACAGTTTATCAGACCCCCTTTCATTGGCTTCAATTGGGAGAATAGGGATAAATTTAAGAAACCCCCCCTTAGCGAAGGTGTCAAATCTTGGAAAATCTTGTATACTTCCCAATAAAAATATCAATTTTATTAGCAAATTTTTTCATTTTTTCGGGAAAAAAAAAATCTCAATTGGTGAATCTTTTCTAATCACTAGAAGTCTATGGAAAATCCTGGCGAATTGAATTTTTTTTAAACCAATAAAATATTTTCATTGGCAATTAAAAGCTATTTCCAAACCAATAAAATATTTTCATTGGAAAATTAAACTTGTTTTCAAAAATTTTTGTTGGCAATTAAAACTTTTTTCAAATCAAAAAAATATTTTCATTGGTGAATTAAACCTATTTTCAAATGAATAAGAAAAAAATTGGTTAATTAAACATAATCTCAAACTAATAAAAAAAATTCAGTGGAAAAATGTCAACGCAAATCAATATAACCACGATCGTTCGATGAATTTTCGATGGATGACTATAGTTGCATTCCGGAAGTAAATCTCTGAAGCACTAGACTTGCAAATTGAAACCTCTGAAATAACACTAGAATTGTTAGATCCGTACATGTAGCAAGATCAAGGCTCATGGTTTATCACGGTAATAAACCCAATGGGTTGAAGAATTTTGGTGATGAGTGATACAAGAACTTAAGTGGCAGAAATATGCACGTGCATAAAGTTTGTTTTAAAAGAGGGACCGCCTAGGAAGAACGTAAGACCAGGGTTTGAAAAATTAAGAACATTTTACACAAAGGATGTAAAGGCCAAACAAGGATGAATTATCAACCTTATAAAATAATTGTATCCCTGTACCAAAGTAATGAAGGAAATATGTGCGAAGGATATTCCATATCTGTAGCCAAATGTCAACACAAATTAGTATAACCATGACAGTTCAATGAATTTTCAATGGATGACTATAGTTGCATTCTGGAAGTAAATCTCTGAAGCACTAGACTTGTGAATTGAAACCTCTAGAACAACACTATAACCGTTAGATTTCCAAAAACTAATGGTTGAGATTTTATTACTTATTCAATCACTTAAAGTCATGACAACCAAAATAATATTAAGGAACAATCAGAACCATCGAAGGAACTATAGCAAGGTGCAAAATATTAAGGAACTACTGTTAAAGCCTGCGCTACTAAAGGGGCCTTTTAAGCACATGTTCTTTTAATAGTTAAATAGTTGCTATATGGGGCAACACCCTATATTAATAAAAAAGAGTTTTTACATTCCTTCATTTCCATAAAACATTATGTAGACCCAAATATTGAACGGATTGACATTGGACACTTATACAGATTACAAACCATCACAAACCAAAATGACCTTCCACAAACACTAGATTATGCATTGTTGTAGCTAGCCTCATTGGTCTTCTTCGCTTTGATTGCATTCAGAATCACCAGACAATCACCACTGCAAGTACTATAGGTAGGATGGTTTGCTCGTTCCTCCTAGCTCCTAGTGTAATTCGCTACCCATTCTTCACTAGTGCCCAACTCCCAATCCTTCTCATCTGAAGACCACCTTTCCCCATTGAGAGCTTTCACCACCGCAAATGCCTTCACCCAACCCTTCGACCAGTCTTTGATAATGTCAACTGCATGCAAAAGAAAGTAGATACACCTGTCAATCTCCCCCCACTGGTTTTTGAGAGATGCATGGTCCAGTGAGTGCACCAAGGGAAACTTTGGTACTGAACATTCATTCCCATGATCCTTGTAGTAGTGCAACGGTAGAGGGGTCATGAAATTGTCGTCGATGTTGTTCAATGTCGTGTCGATATTTTCCAATAGAGAGTGTGGAAAAATCATTTGGCATAGCTTTTTCCCCTGAGCTTTCGAGACACCCATTTACACAAGCATTTCTAGAAACATGGCAGGTATTTCTAAATTCCACCTAAGCTTGTGGGTAGCCAGAAGAAATTCTGGGCCCAAAACACCCTTCACCGCCTGGAGCACCAATGGGTGCTTGGACACCATTATCCCTTTCAATCATTTCTCTATGATTTCACCATGGAAAGCGTTCTACTACTTCATGGAATTCATAAACAAAGGAGTCTCCATTTCCCCTTAGTGTTTGTCGAGAGCGCTAAGCCAATTTGAGAAAAATGAGCACAACAACCCATATTTGTAGAAAAACCTCCTGCAACCTTATGGAGACTGTACCAAGAAATGAAAACCAACATCAAACATGTCATGCATTCTTTATGCACAAATATTTTTGTGATCCTACCAGTTGCCACACATTCCCCCAATCGAATTAACCTACAAATTAATGTTGAGTGATGTAGCCATCTTGTCATCTGTCGCAGACATACCTTTTAAGCACTTATTTTGAAGGTAAACAAGACATCTTAATTTGGGCCTTCCATTTGGTCTGAGGGTTATGCACAGGTGAATGGTCTTAAGGCAAAGAGCACACATATGTGAAGTCCCAGATTTAATTTGGGCCGCTCCCTGCCTCTCCATTGCTAAAAGTTGCACACGGGTTAAATCCAATGGGGAAGTGGGGAGACCGAAACATGGATTTTCTCGTGGGTAACTTGGAATAATATTGTCCAATTTTTTAAAATAATATTGTCACATCAATGATTAAGGATTCAAGTGTTGAATTAAATTTTAATTGTCACATCAATGATAGTGGTGAATTTAAAAATGTTAAGTGTGAGTATTTGATGTCATACTCATTGTCTTCATTCTAATTTCTCTATATACTTCACTAACTTGATGTTCTTCATATCATTTATAATATATTTGGCTTTGATTTCTTTCTTCTCTATTCTCAATTTAACTGTGATATTATGGAGTCTTCATGGCGTGTCATGCTACCCAAATGTTTTTGGGAGAAAAGAAGGGATGATGCATACGGAAAACGAAAGTTGGGTATGGTTTTTACAATTCCTTGTGTGCAGGTTGAGGATGCTATAAGAACAATTGTGGGTAGGGAATGGCTTCAGAACAACCCCTGTGCTCTATATTTTGAGGTAGCTTCAACTTTCTTGTCCAATTGCATGGACATTTTGCTCGAAAATGATTTGGTGAAGACGCTGGTAATATGTCATTTGCAACCTTTCATTTACTCTATTTCTTTGTTGGAGTTGGCACTGGAGCATTACAATTTTGAAAGTGGGTTAGCACCTGTTGGTGGAATCTTCCAGAAAGTGGAATTGCATGCTTCTACAATGCAAGATCTTGCCCTGGTTAATATGAGATGGGGTCTGCTATGTGATACAAAAAATGAATCATTAAAGAGTTTGAAGTTTTGGAGGAAGGTATTGGGTGATTTTCTTTTCTTCTCTGTTGTTATTTTGTTAAATTCGATTCACCTTCTACTCAAACACCCAGTTGATGGCCTCAACTAATGTTACACAAAAATTTAGTAATGAATTGTGTGACATGTCACGTGTCTATATTTTATTGTACAGTGTAACAGTTCTTGTAATATGTATTTTTGTGACTAGATTTTTTTCATGGTTAGTGGCTTTTTGGCCAGGTTGGCTATGTACTATGTACTTCAATGATCAGTCTTTAGCTACTTAAATTAAAATAATTTTTGTGGCTCCATTCTTGGAAATTCTCAATCTTTTCAATGTCATTTAATTCTCTCTTTTCAATGCCTCGAAATACTACATTTCAATTAATTGAAATCTCAATCTTTCTGAAGAAAGTGTGGTTACGGTACTGCCAGCGCGGCAGTGTGGATTGATTGGATAGCTTTATTTATCTATTGAAAACTGCACAGTGTACTGTAGAATCATAGATGATGATGTCATTAATCCAGTAATCTATTGAAACAAGATTTGTAAATTTCATATCGTTTGAGTGGCACTACCAATTTTGACAGCTTGTCAGCTTGAGGTACAGTTTGCATGTAGCCAAACATCAATCAAATTAAACATTTTAAATTTTTAATTGTAAATGTAAGGCTTGACTTTAAGTTACACGAATCGATTAAGTTGGTTTTTTGGTTTGCATGAATCGCAATTATCATTATACCCAACTTGAAACCTCACAGTTGATACATGACATGTATGAGGTGTACATAGGGATCAGACTAGTAGTGACACTGTTGGCCCATAAATAGGGATAATCAACACTACTGAAATCATTCGTTGAAGGCTAAAAAGGCTTTACTATTGAGTGCAATGTTCTGAATTGTCATAAGGGTATTCATTTTGTAGGGTTAATAAAGATTTAGGAAGAAGATGTATTATTGGGGATACTCTAAATTCTCTTGCCTCCAATTGTGTAGTTACAAAGTAAAAGACCAATTCCCTTCAAGTTCAGAATGGGTGGAATTGGAAAGAAGTTGATTTGGTTCACCTGACTTCTAAGGAAAGTTTGGAACCAGGATGAGGAGCTCTAATGGAGATAAGTGCTATTCTAGTGCATGGAAGTTGTGTGCAAAAGGTGGGAGCACTACCCCCGATCTTCTGCATGGCTCTGGTTTTCAATCAGAATAGATACATTTTGTATCTTCACATCTCCCTTTTCCCCAACATGGTTGGCTAGGAAAATCCCTTGCATTTGTATTTCCAGAGCTACATTTGTATTTAAGAGTGCATGCTTTCCCAGGAAAGTATCATGCATTTATTTTGAGTGCCCATGGCCTATTAGGCAAGTTCCATGCATTTATTTTCAGAGCCCATGGTTGACCCGGGAAGTCTCATCACCATGCATTTGTTTTCAGAGCAAAATTTGTATTACGTTGTCACCAGCAGTCTAGCAGAAGCTTGGCACTTAAATTTGTATTTGTATTATTTAAAGTACTGAAGTAACATATGTTATTTATACAAAACAAGAGCTTGGTGCTTGCATGCTCTACTCAATGACATTGTAATTCGGTTATAATAAAATAAATGGTTGTGTTATTCTTCATTATTCATTTACAACAAAGAATTATTTTCTAAGTTCAGTGTCTATGAATCTATTCAAATCCATTTTTTTTCCTTTAAGAAATTAAGAATTATCTATTTATGAAATAATTGCATGCAGATTTAAAAGTAAAACATAAAGCAATACAAGTGAAAAAAGAAAATTGCCATCAAATTGACAAAAAACATTATAAACACTAAAAGTTGTCACTCTTGTTAGGGTTTACCGAAATGTTATTGATTTCTAATTTTCCGTTTACCTTCTCCCCCAATCCCCAGTATCATTATTCATTTTATTATGTCCTTTGCAATGTTAAGTTACCGACCCCTTGGCCTTGATGTCAATCCTAGCGCACTAAAGTTTAAAAAAACTTTAAAACACATGTTTATTGTTTATATCATAAATTACTCAATTGTTTGATGAACATTTGATGTATGGTTGTAGTTGCATTCCAAAATGAAATGCACATAGTGCTAGGCTTGTGAACTTAAACCCCTGGAATCACCCTATAACCATTAGATTTACAAAGATCAGCAGTTTAGAATTTGTTGTCAATGTAGGACTAAATGGATTTTTTTAAATGTTGTCAGCCATGTACTAATTATGTAGTCCAGAAGCAACACATAGATGTTTCATTCACTTTAATGTTAAAAAAAATAACTTTCTATTGCTAAGTGATTTTATTTTTAAGTGAGAGGATCAGCACATGGGGAGATTTTAGTCTTTAGTCTTCTCATTGTCGTGCACCACCCTGTTCTGGGTTCCATAGTTCCACTTCCAACAAATCCATTCTAGTTTCCATGACTGTCAGCATTAATCTTTTCAAGAATCAAAGTCCAAGAAAGTGAAAGAATTCCTGCAGCTACGTTTCATCATTTGGTGTTTCTTAAAATCTTATTTTGTCAAACTTTGAAGTTTGGGTTTAGGGTTGAGAGACTTAAGAATTAAGAAAAATTATGGACTAATAGGGAATTCACAATTTCACATTGTATGAGCATGTCTACCACCAGTAGGTCCAGTACCAGTAGAGCAATGTCAGATAAACAAATACACTATGTAGAATTTCTTGACACCCCAAGTTTCATTGATGAATACCATGATATTTATGATCTTGAAACCTATGGTAGGCATACCTCAGAACTTAGATTTTCATCTCAGAATAAGGATGAAAATCAAATGAAAGTTAATAGTATTAGTGCACTGTGGGTAACTGGATTAGGGCACATGATGTTACATGAGGTTTTCCCTTGCCTAGAATTTATCATGGTCTATGCCCAAAATTATGATGATAACAAAAGAGCAACTGTTAATAAAGATATCAAAGAAGAATTTTTATCCATTAATGCAAAAGAACTTGGAAAAGTGTTTGGGTTTACAACCGAAGAATTTGGAAATGTTCACATTGACCTAGAATATCTTGCTAGTGATTATGAAGCAATGGGTGAAATGGAGAAAAATTCTTTCATAAATAAAATAGTTCAAGATAGAAAAAAATTGAAAGGTGATCATAAGCCTCCTTATGGTTTTGATATTTTTAGACCATGGGTTCAGGATACTATTTCCATGCTAGCATTTTTCCTCAGACTGGATAGTAATTTGGAAGTAGGTGCAAGCTTCCTTGAAATGGTATATAATATCCATTATGGACCACATGTCAAATATAACTATATTAGCACATTTTAGAATCCATGCATAAACAATTTTTAATGATTAAAGGAGGTCCCACCAAGACATTTAGGTTCACAACCTACTTGTGCTAATTTTTTCTACTCAAATTTAGAGGAATGTTTGAGACCAACAAGCTTCAAATTCAACCCTATAGTATTGATCAGAAAAATAAAATGGCTCTAGTATATGATTGGACCACTAAGATAAGGATGCATGATTCTCAAAGGAACTACAGTCATTTTGTAGACTACTTTTTGGCTCCATCGCATCAAGCAATTACAAATACTCCAATGCCTAGATTGCCTATGTCATGTAGAAATTGCATTCAACTAGGAAAAGAAATGCAATTGGCTGATTAGTACTTAATGGAAGAATATATTGTGCTAAGATTTTATGGATAAGGAGTAGAGCCATATAAACTTCCAATACATGTGACATAAATTGTTTTTGCATTGGAATATGTAAGGCATATGCTAAGTACTGATGAACTACAGTTTGTCGGTCAACAAAAGAAGACCTTATTTATGTTTTTACCTTTTTCATGTGGAGGGTTCACATTCGAAAGAAAAGCATTTAGTGTGGCACATAATCTTTTGAATTCTTTTAATTTTGATGCTATCTATCATTGGTAGTTTGATCCATGTGACACCATTAAATCAATGATTGTCACCAATAAGAATGTTGCAAATAGAATTCAACATCAAAGTAAACCCTTGAAAAATTGAGAAACAAGGATTCTTGGGATGAGGTCAAAATAGCAATGGAGAAAAGTGCTTCTAAGAATGGTATTTCTTTTGAACAATTTTTAGTAGAAATTATGGCATTGCATCGAAAGACAATTAGGAGGTACAACACATTTTATGGAAAAAGTGATAAACCATCTAGTAGAGTAAATTTACCAAATTCTCTAGATAAGGAAGTTACAGATAAAAATTGGTCATGGTAAAAAATTGTTGCCTTTTGGTCTATGAAGAAGGAGCTAGGTGATCCAAGAGCTCTTGCAGAGTATGGGGATAATGAAGAAGAACGCGAGTTTAACAAATTGTGGAATATAGAGCATCCTGATGAACATGGAGATAAAGAAACTAATGATGAATCTAATTATGATAGGGAAGAACAAAGCCATGTCAAAGCTGGTTTAAATGAGGCCACAAAAGAAGCATATACTTCAAGAGCAGCCATAGCTGAAAAAATGGGTTATGAAGGTGGTGGTTTGGGGTCCCGAGGACAAGGACCTTGCGTGGTAATAGATGTACAACATAGAAAATGAATTGATAAATCTGGAATTGGAGTTGATAAAGTAGACCAATGGAATAAAAGTAGAGCCGAAACAATTCAATTTGTTAGAGCTTCAAATCCTCATCCTCATGGTCAGATACAATCACAACTAGGACATGCCCATGGTGGAGAGCTTAGTGCAACTGGCACTACCGCTGGTGGTGATGGTATGGGTATTAGTACTAGTAGTGGTCAACATATGCTACAACAAAAAATTACACACAAGAGGACAATAAACAAGATACCACACAAACATCAGGTGATCAAGGCATACAAAAGAGGCAAAGGATTTTGACAGGTCCAAGTCACACTACCAGTGGATCCACCACAAGGAGTTATTTCCAAGCACTCCCCTATTGCTAGTTAGTGTGGATGTGACATCTTTAGCAACTAAAAGTACTCCTATTTCTTCGCCATTTAAGCATTCCATTGTTCCTGCGTCCCCAGGTTTTGATTACATTGAAGAGTTTAAAAAGAAATTAGACTTGCATAAAAAAGAAAAGAAGCAATTGATGGAGAGTGTGTCTGTTGTAACTTCAAAGGCTGGTGTAAGTTTAGAGCCTACAACAACCATTGTATTACCCACATTTGACACAAATAAAGAAATCATGGAGTACACAATTCTTATTCCCAAAGTTCAAAACAAACCAACAAATCAGATGGCTCAATCTGAATTCTAGGTAAGCAATTTTCAATTGGATTTTTTATGGACTCAAAAATAATAACAAAATTAATGTATCAAAGAAGAACAATGAATTGGTGTACACATAATTGCTAAAGTAAGATAGAGAGAAAAAAAGGTTGTAGACTCAAATAGAAAAGTTACAGGCAGACCTAGCAAAGAGGAAAGTAATAGAGAACAAGAGAAATGAATTAGAAAAAAGAATAAAAAAAATTTCCTCTACATCAACAAGCAAAGAGGATAAACAAAATGAGAGAGAAGTGAATGAATTGAAGCAAAGGCTAGATGAGAGAAACAAGAAATATGATGAAGAAAAATACACTTTAGAAAAATTAAGACTAAGCATTGTGAATGGAAATGCACAAAGGGAACAAAATTTGGAGAAGGAGAGAAAAATAAATGAAAGATTGGAGGAAGAGATGATGGAAGAAAAAAATGAAATTAAGTCTTGTCAAAATAAGTTACCTACATTTTGTAGAGAAACAATGAGGCATATGAAACAAAAGAACTAGGATGAAATAATGTAAAGGATTGATCATTTGTGTGACATGTTTCAATTGATTGATGCTATTAGACTACATTATAAGAAGCTCAACAAATATTTAGTGGACAACCAAAATGTGTTGGCATTAGAGAAATATGCAAATCAAGTTCAACAAATAGTCTACAAAGCCAGTTACAATGTTTTGAAATCAAAAGGGATTACTAATTAGCTTGCTACATCAATGACATTGTCATCTACCATTGAAAAGTGTTTGAGAATGCATGAAACAAAGGAATATTTGCATTTGGCTTTAGACAAGATGAAGAAGGTGGATGAACAGGTAAGGAACTTCACAGAGCTTGGTTTTCTAGAGGCTTTTGACACAAATGAGCGATTCATTGGAAATAATGATTTCAGAAAGAAGATGGAGGGTGCAAGGAAGATTGATTTGGACCAGTTTCCTCAAAACCAAGATGTGGTGAACTATTTGGATTCCATCAAACCATTGCTAACCTTGAATGAAAATTTGACTAAAGAATTCAAGACAGGTTCCAATTTCAATCATGAATTGTTAACAAATCTTCAAGTCAAACAACATTAGTTAGAACAAATGACAATTCCACCACCTAGATAGTGGAAGTTGCTAGAAAATTGTGATACAGTGATTTGATTTTTGATAATATGAGTTTCCAAGTTCCAACTCAGCTATGTGCAGAGTTGTCTTTGAGCAATATTTTGCATTGCCAATGCCTCTATGTATTCCTTCATGTGAAAATCAATAAAAAAGCTCAAATTCAGACTTCAATAATGTGTTGATGTTCAATTATCTGTATTCTTTATTTTATCATTTGAAGAAAAATTTAGGTAGTGATTTCAACTACTGGATACACATTAAACAATTTTTGATGTTCATTGTTGTATATGCTACTAATACTATAGTTAATATGTTATTAAGCACTGAGTTGAGTGATGAATCACTGAGTACATGTTCCAGTTTTAACACAATTAAAATATGAAATTATTAATAATATGTTAATTTAGCCATACAAACCTATGATTCCATTAGAAAATTTTAATTAATTCTTTATATGAATTCATTCTTTAATCAAGGTATTTTAACCGATTCATTAAACTAGAGCCATAATTAAAACATATATCGCTACAAAACAACAATGAAAAATAATGAAAGGATCATTGATCGAATTTTCATTAATAACTCATGGAATGTTATAGATGGAGAGACAATAGACTCAATATTTGTATCATTCATTTAGAGATGCCTGAAAACCACATAATTTACAAAATCTACTTGCTTGACTCAAAACCTAAGATACAGACTCAAAATATATTTTCTCTTTGTTCTTAATTTGCATTTTCAGATCTAGAATTCAAAAAGAGACTTGCACAAATGGCCCTAAATTCCCTTTTATAAGAACAAGGGAGAAAAACAAGCTTCAGCCTGAAAAGTACACATGTGAGTATGTTCCCAATCATTGTGTCTACAACTCCAATTCATCAATGAATGTATTCTTCCAGAATTCACATTCTGTGTAAGAAGGCCAGTTAAATCCAATAAGTTCATCCATCTTCTTTCTATAGGGAGCATATTTTTCCATCACTAAATTGGATTCTTTATCAAAATCTTCTGGAGGAAGCTGATGGTGAAAGACAAATTCTCAAGAGTGTTCTTCAATTTATCAATGTAAACACTCTCACATATTATTGATGCTTGGGCAGCAATTGTTGTTTCCACTCCATCCTTCCATGCTTGTAGAGGCTTTACCTCATCATATGTGTGTTGGATATCAGGCAATGATACCAAATTTGCCTCATCAAATTTTTCCTTCAACTCTTTGACTTTCACCTCCAAAGGAGCATCATACCCTTGAAACTTATGTTCTTGAATCTCCTTAATTAATCTATAAGTCGGGCCAATCTTAGGATACTTATCCTTTTGATGTGCTGACCCAACTACAATGAGCTTCATGTTATCAACCCTAGGAATCCATTTATCCAAGATTGGGGAATCTAATTCCTTGTCTCTTTGAGACAACTTTATTGCTTGCAACATTAAAATAATAATTGGCATGAATATTGTTTCATTTACCCTAAATCTTCTTATTTAGATGTTCCAAAACAATATGAACAATCTTAGAATTATTCTCATACATTGTATCTTGAACCTGTGCAAGCAATTTCTTATAATTCTCAATTTGTAGAAATAATTGCTCCCTGGTGGGCTCATTTGATGGAGCTACACCTGATGTGCTTGGCTCCTCTACTGAAATTGGTTCTTGGCCTAAATTGTAAGGCACTATTTCCAAAGAATTTTTTGGTGGAGGAGATTGAGGATGTGCCATTGGAGAAGTGGGTGCAGCTTGGCTTGAGCTTGATGGGCCTTGAGTTCTCAATGATTCCCTTTGTTGTTTAAACAATGCCAATTCTATCTCCAACTCTGCAACCCTTTGCTGACTCTTATTGTATTCACCAATTATTTTATTGTATTTACTCTTGTACTTGTCCCTATCAATAGTGACATTTTCCACTATCACCTTAGTGAATCTAGCAACATTTAATGTCATATCAACTACTTCCAATGCTGGAGTATCAAAAAATCTTTTTATAATCAGTTGTCCACTAAAATAAGCTGGTTCAATAACTCTTGGCTTCCTAGAGCCCAAAGACAATGACCAAATGGCCAAGGCACCCCACTCCTCACTAAAAGTTGACCCTTGTAGTGCCAATTTGGCTTCTTTTCTTCCTCTATTTGGAACAGTGACCTATTTTTCCTCCTTATTGTGTCTAGCACAACAACATCAACAATATCCCACTTAGGAAGAAATAGTACACCACTTTTCTACACAAGTGCTCTATCTTCTTCAATTATGATGCCTTGAAATTCCTTCCTCATCACCTTCCTTACATTCACTTGAATGATCCCCTCTAGAAATTATAGATACAGGCTCCTCTCTTTTGCGACATTCTCTGCATATTATGAATCCTTATCCCTCCACACAAAATATTTGAAGGCTTTTGTCTCAATAAAAGAATCATCCTCCATGAATGCCTTGCAGGCTTCCAACCTCAAATCATCTGCATTATTCAAACCACTTATGTCAATCTTTCTCAATCTAAGGTTACTTTCTCATGTGATTGATGCAACCCCTCTTGGGGGAGAAGGTATTCCTTGTTGCATCTCCTCTGGTGTAACCATGATGTCATCTTCTTCGTAATCAACAATCCTTGTTACCTCAATTTTCTGCCTCTTCAGTGGTGGTTGCTCTGATGGAGCTGGATCTCTTGGAGGTGAATCAAGGTCAATAATGGTTGGTGAAGCTTGCTTGGGAGGGGATGGAATTGATCTCACAAGAGAAGAGGCCATTGACCCCTCTGATGTAGCTAGGGTTGGAAGTGTTTTTTGTTTCTTTATTACCTCCTTCCTCCTGGAGTATATTCTGATTTTCTTGGGTGGTTGATAAGAAGGTGTTTCCTCCAATTCTTCTGTTGGATATTCTTCCACTTCCAATGTCTTCCCCTTGTCATTTATTGTGTGTTCTTCCCTCAAGAAACCCACTACATTCTCAAAATTGTCAAGAACATACATGAATTTTTTGAATTCACCCTTAATATTTGGTAGGGGGTCATAATCAGGGTTTGACAGTTTTCTTTTTTTCTCCACCATTTTGTTGAATGTGAGGTACATTTCCTTCTTCTCTTCTTGGACATGAATATAAAAAATATTCTTGATCGCATCTTCAGGGTAATAGATATTATGAATAAAATAACCACTCCTATTATTTTCCTTCAAGGCAGTAATGAAGCCCTCTGGGTCATGGTTCCTTGGGCGTACAGTGCTTAGATTGTAAGGTGCCATCACCTTCCACAAATATTTCCATCCTCCCTTGGCCATCACATAATCAAAAAATACTATCCATTCAGGAAAGAATGAACCTTTATTCTACTGCTCTGGTAAGTGCCACATTTGTGATGGCCCCCAACTACCTCATAATTTCAATGAATCCAATTCTTAATGGCACATCTCTAGGTAATGCATAAGGGTTCACATTTGTGCCATAGATCATAAAGATTGTTTTACTAGGGTATAGAATTATATTCCCCCAATCGTGATTCATTTTCAAATTAGGTCTTCTCTCCAAAGGCCTCAAAAAATCATGGATCTCCTTGGGGATCCTTGGTGGATCACGAATCAAGAACCTCCTTAGTTTTGAAGCAAAAGAATTGTGAAACACCACATAATCAAACTTCTGATCATCCTTGTTCAAAATTTGAGTCCAACATTGGACAGGTAGCTCAATATCATCCTCCTTTTTCTTTAATGTCATGTCTATATACCAAAATTATTTTCTCCCTTATATAAAAACATGTGCATCAAGAGGGAATACCACCAGAATCTAACCCAATACTTCCCAGCCTTTAATGCAATCAACCCCTGATGCATGTTTTTTGCAAAGTATGTGGCATAATCATAAACTACATTGAAAGCTCCATGTTGCAAATGTGTGGCCATAGACATGTAACATACTAGCAAGACAGATGATCGTACAAAACCAATAATTTGGCACAATGAGTAAATTGTCTTCTTGAAGTAGTTGGAAAAGTATTTCATAGGGAATGACTCCTTTTCATATTGGCCAATTTTAATTTGTTTCCTAGATTTCCCAACCCCAGTACTTGTAGTGTGTATGGGTAATATTGTTATCCTGAACAAAACCTTAGTATTCTCATATTCCTTTTTGAAAAGGTCAAGATCAATGGGGATCATGTCTTGATTTCACTCATGCAAATTTTGAAAACCTCTACAATCTCTTCCCTAGTTAAATCTTAACCATTTCAGCACCATTGTATTCCCTAATCACTCTAGAAACAAGGTCATACCTTGCAGCTATGTCTTCCAATAGGTCCACATCCATGTACACATTCGGCACTACTAGCTTTCCCATATCCAATCTCTCCATGGGTTGGAGATGGGAGCCCCAAGATTTTTGTTCCCAAACCAGTTTTGAAACATTTTCCATCCTATATATGACACATTGGCATCCTTGATGTTGCATTGTCTATCCACTAATCCTTCCTTAATCTTGGGACCTTGAAATAGAGTCTAGATCCCTCAGTTTTCTTACTGGTTGATGGTTTTAATTGATCAATAATGTCCTAGGAAAGAGGTCTCAATGTG
>VDFB02200691.1:0-10054 GCA_007258455.2 Sequoia sempervirens | reverse complement strand
GAAATGTATTTCTGAAGTTGAGTGCCAGATTGTAGATTTCACAGTTGTTATATCATGTTGTATGACAGTCAGTTTAGAGAAGCTTGGTAAATAAATACCTTTGGCAACTTTAAATGAGCTTCCTTCAAACCAAATAAACAAGCAGAAAGTTATAACAGCATACAATTAGCTCACACACCAAGCATTGCCAAATTCTAAAGATATCAACACAGAAAATTTAGAGCAAAATTTTAGGCAGTCTTTTTCGGTATCGAGCTTTTTTGCTCTCGCCACTGTGTGGTAGTGGGATGTTATGAATCCCGATAACCGTGAGTTTATAACATACAGAAGAGAAAGGAGAAGAGGTGTTGGTCCTTTTGACACTGACTCATCATCTGAAGAGGATATTATGGGTGATAGGCATGACATACCCGAGGGCAGCACTCAACAGATTCTTAATGACCTAGCTAGAGGTCAACAACAGATAGCTCAGCTCCTAACTCAGCTCGTGGGTGAAAGGAATAATGGTAACAATGGGACAAACGGTCATGATAACAATGTTGAGGCTAGCAACACCAATATACCAGCACATAACCATACTAGGACAGCTAGTAGGGTGACTCCGAGGCCTCTCATGCCTCAATTCTTGGGAGGACAGCCTGCTGGAAATCAAGAGCAGCAAGCACAAGGAGAGGGATTCACAGATTATCTGAGAGAATATCAATCGTTGGGAGATGAATTTCATGCTGCCATGTCATTGGCTGATTTTTGCACCATCAAGTATCGAAATAGACCCAAAAACAACAATAGAGGGCAGCAAAACCAAGATCTACAGCGTAAGGTTGGAAAACTAACGATTCCTTCCTTTGACGGGTCTAGTAAATGCACAGCTAGAGCGTGGGTACAGAAATTGGACACTTATTTCCAGTTGAACCCCATGTTGGAGACAGAGGCTATTAAGTACGCTACGCTACACTTGGATGGTGAGGCACACGAGTGGTGGTATCATGGGCTTGTCACTTTAGGGCATGCCAATATCACCTCCTATTTGGAGTTCACACAAAAGATTATGGACAGATTTGATCAGAGGGATCCAGAGCTTCATTTCCGAGAGTTAGCACAGCTTAAACAGAGCGGATCAGTAGACACCTATATCTCAGAGTTTCAGCGATTGGCAGTTATGGTGACAGATATTTCAGAGCAGAGGTTGATTATGCTCTTTATTGAGGGTCTATCCGAACCACTTCGGGGTTGGATTAAGGCTTTCAAATCCGTTTCACTACAGGATGCGATAACTAGGGCGAGAGACATGGAGTTCTCCACACTCGACAACAAATCCTCTTCTAAACCTTTTATTCCTCACAAGAACAAAGGCAAGAAGCCTTTTCAGAAAAAGGGAAACAAGAAAGGTGATCCTGATGAGGAGTATCGCAAGGAATGCAGAATTAAGGGAATTTGTTATCATTGCAAGGAACGTTGGGAGCCAGGACACCGTTGCCTAGGGAAAGGCAAAGCTCACCTTATTGAGGTTGTGTCGGAGGATGATAGTAGTGATGAAGAGCCTTCTCAGGATAGTGATGACAGCAGTTCAGATGAGGAGCAGCCTCAGGGAGAGGGTAAGAATGGTATCATTGCTACCTTATCGGGGACTCCTAGGTTCAACTCTTTTAGAGTTAGAGGAGTTTTACAGGGACATCGCATATGTGTGTTGATTGATAGTGGGGCAACCCACAACTTCATTGATGCAGCCCTAGTTGAGAAACATATGCTACCCGCTGAGGACTTTGAGGGATTTAATGTGATGGTGGCAGATGGCTATAAATTGAGATGCACTCGGAGGATTTCACAGTTGCCTATTACTTTGGGCAATTACACAGCTACAGATGACTTCTATGTGGTGGATTTGGGTGACACTCATGCTATACTTGGGATTCAGTGGTTACACTCATTAGGGAAATATTCTCAGAACTTTCAGACCATGGAACTCAAGTTCAGGACAACAGAGGGATAGCGTGTGGTGCTTAGAGGCATGACTAATGGATCAACCAAGGTTGTGTCTGCTAGACGCATGGAGAGCATTTTTCGGCACGATGACATAGCTTGGGCAGCAGAGTGTTTGATCACCACCAAAGAGTCGTCAAATTCAGGGCAGCCATATCATGTTGACATTCAGGAGCTATTGGGCAAACATGATAGGGTTTTTGGAGAGATCCCTCCAGGGAGACCACCTGATCGTGGTTTTGAGCATACCATTGAGCTAGAGGAGGGGGCCAAACCGGTGATAACTACCCCCTATCGTCATCCTAAGAAATTCAAGGATGAGATCGAGAAAGCAATCAAAGAATTGCTTGAGATGGGACACATTAGACCGAGCTCCAGTCCATTCGCTTCTTCTGTGGTCTTGGTGAAGAAGAAGGATGGGACCATGCGGATGTGCATTGATTACCGAGCTCTTAATAAGAAAACCATCAAGAACAGGTACCCTATACCCAGGATAGATGAGTTGTTGGATGAGCTTCATGGGGCAGTGTATTTTTCGAAGATTGATCTTCGTTCAGGGTATCATCAGATAAGGGTCAGAGACCAGGACATACACAAAACAGCATTTCGATGTCATTATGGGCACTATGAGTTCTTGGTCATGCCATTTGGTTTGACAAATGCACCTGCCACATTTCAGTCCTGCATGAATCATATATTCAATAAGCAGTTGCGTAAATTCTTATTGGTGTTCTTTGATGACTTGCTCATTTACAGTCGGACTTGGGAGGAGCATTTGAGACATCTTGACGAGGTCTTGAGCATTATGGAGGAGCAGTCACTCTACGCTAAGGCTTCAAAATGCGAATTTGGCCTTAGAGAGATATTATACTTGGGGCATGTTATCAGTGCAGAGGGAGTACAGGTCCATCAGGAGAAGATACGGGCGATACTTGATTGGCCACCACCTAGGACACTCACAGAGTTACGAGGCTTCTTTGGATTGTGCAGTTACTATAGGCGGTTTGTGAGGGGATTTTCACAGTTGGGGGCACCTTTAACAGACTTGACAAAGAAAGGTGCATTCAGTTGGTCAGAGGAGGCTCAACGAGCTTTTGATAAGCTCAAGGAGGTGATGAGTAGTTGTCCAGTATTGGCGCTTCCAGATTTCACACAGCCGTTTGTTTTGGAGTGTGATGCGTCAGGTGAGGGTATAGGAGCGGTGTTGATGCAAAACAGACACCCCATAGCTTTTGAGAGCCGTAAGTTGAGGGGACCAGAGCGACTATACTCCATCTATGAAAAGGAGATGCTCGCCATTATGCATGCCTTGGCGAAATTCCGACAGTACTTAGTTGGAGGGAAGTTTGTGGTGAGGACCGACCACAATAGTCTCAGATACTTCTTGGAGCAGAAGGATTTGAATGAGAGGCAGCAGAAGTGGGTTAGCAGGATTCAGGCCTATGATTTTGATATAGAGTACGTGAAGGGAAAGAAGAATGTTGTGGCAGATGCCCTCTCGAGGAGACCTTCAGCTTGCTCACTTTCAGAGATTTCCGCAGATTGGAAATCCTTCTTGTTGGTAGAGTACTCCAAGAATAAGTTTGCTTGTGAGTTGTTGGATGGGTTGATTCAGGATGACAGGTACAGAGTAGTGGATGATGTGATCTACTACAAGGATAGGATCTACTTGGTGCCAGAGTCTAGATTGAAGGAGAAAATATTGCAGGCTTCTCATGACACTCCCTTAGCAGGCCATCAAGGCTATTTCAAAACTTACAGACAGGTCAGAGAGAGGTTCTCTTGGAAGGGCCTCAAAGATGATGTACTGAGACATGTTAGGGAGTGTGTGACTTGTCAGCAGAACAAGTCAGAGCATACGCATCCAGCCGGATTACTTCAGCCATTGCCTATCCCAGAGCAGAAATGGGAGAGCATTTCTATGGACTTCATCACAGGTCTACCTAAGGTGCATGGGAGAGATAGTATCTTTGTGGTGGTGGATAGGTTGACGAAGTACGCTCACTTCTTTGCTATTCCGACTGAGTACAGGGCACCACAGGTGGCTGAGTTATTTTTCAGAGAAATCTTTAGATTGCATGGACTACCTCGAAACATAGTCAGTGACAGGGATAGTAGGTTCATGAGTGCATTTTGGCAGGAGTTGTTTAGATTGGCAGGTACTGAGTTGACTCCGAGCACGAGTTATCACCCTCAGACAGACGGTCAGACAGAGATTGTGAACAAATGGATTGAGGGGTACTTGCGCAACTATATTGCAGGACAGCAGCGGGCCTGGATTAAGTGGTTGCACTTGGGAGAGTATTGCTATAATACCACCTATCATATGTCCATTGGCATGAGTCCCTTCAGAGCCTTGTACGGTTATGATGCACCTTCGTTCATGGAGATGGCTTTTAGTGAGAGCAGGGCCCCTAAGGCCAAGGATTGGATCCAGGAGAGCCAGGATATCTTGAGGGCACTCAAGGATAATCTACAGGTGGCACAGAATCAGCAAAAGACATATGCTGATAGGCACCGGACTGAGCGCAGTTTCGAGGTGGGTGATTTGGTATACCTTCGCTTGCAACCTTATAGACAATCTTCTCTCAAGAAGAGCGGAGCCGAGAAGCTTAAGCCCAGATTCTATGGACCTTACAGGATTATCAGGAGGGTGGGAGAGGTAGCATACGAGTTGGAGCTGCCAGAAAGCAGCAAGATTCATAATGTATTCCATGTTTCGTGCCTTAAAAAGGCACTAGGACAACAGGTTACTTCTTCTTTAGAGCTTCCACCGTTGGACGAGGAGGGACATTTGGTCCTCGTCCCTGAGGAGATTGTTGACACTCGAGAGAGAAGGTTGAGGAACAGGGTGGTAAAAGAGTACTTGGTGAGATGGAAAGATCTACCAGCCGAGGATGCCACATGGGAGAATGAGCAGATTCTTCAGCACCCGAGTTTGCAATTGCTTGGGGACAAGCAATTTCGGGAAGGGAGGACTGTAATGTCCCCTTCCGCATAGCCACTATGAATGCCTCGTTGCCTTTTAACTCCCGAAGGCAATTGACCAATTTAGGGAGTCGCTTATTTAATTATTTAATTATTGCCCAAGCTCTAAAAGTTATTCTTTGAAGGTGATCTTAAATAATTAATTAAATTGTTTTGGGATAAAGTGACTTCATGAAATTTTATAAAAGGGGCTTATGGAAATATTTGTTCATGACTTTACAAAGCCACTTTATTGTTTTATTTGCTTGGGCCAATGAGACAAATGTTTTATTTTATCGGGCCTCTTTGTGGAAGAAGAAGAGAATTCGCCATCTTAGGCTGAAACACAAAAGAAAAAGGGAATAGCCACCGCGACTTTGGCATACTTTGAATACCTAGCTTTCAATTCGAAGACAACCTCGAAAGCAGTTCAAGCATCGCGAAGTTCAAGCATTGAGACCCATTTCGACAAGGAAACAACCGCCCCATTTGGGAGTTTTCTTCTTATCATCATACTTACAGATCAGGAGTTTTTGGTTGCTTGCTGGCACGATTTTGGGCCCTATTTGCGTTCTTGAAGGCATCATTTGAAGGGGAAACCCTAGGCGCTTATTCACCAAGAGAAATACCTATGCTAAACTTAACTTTGAAGGAATTCGCGGCGCTTTTGTAAAAGACGCTAAATTCTGATTGAATGGTGAGGACGTATGTTTACAAAGAATCGACGCCTTGCAGTGTGTTTGAACGGACTTGGTAAAAGGGCGCTTTGTCATGGTATTTGAGCTTTGAGGCTGGAGTGCATCATTCTTGAAGAGGGTAACTGTTATTGAGACCACCTCAACTGCTGGGCGTGTATTCTGTGCTATTTTGAGCTCGCCTACAGCATATACAAGCTGAAAACGAACTATTTCCCAGGTCTGAGCATTCTCTTGTAACAAATTCTGTAGAGTTTTGAGTCTATAGATGCATTTCTTCATCTTAGAGGTAAGTGTTTGTTGTCAGTCGAATCTGGGTCTACTTTATGTAATTGCATATACCATAATCTCAGTTTCTTGTTAGTCTTGAATATTGGAGTAACCTTGTATGGTTCAGTGAAATTTCTATGAAATCTGCAAATGAACCTCTGAGTATGTATGGGTGTATTTGTCAATATAAATTGAGGCCTGCTGTGCATCAGCATTCAAGTTTACAATTCAGAAATTAGCCTGGTAAATTTCTGTTACAGCTTTGACAGTATTTCTGAAAACCTATTGTTGTTGTGCGAGTCTTGTCATAAGAGCTTACTGGTTGGCACTGTTGATGATTGGTAATAAAGGAGATTGTGTCCCAATGATCTGCTGTAAGGGGTAATTCCTCTATAATGCTACTCTATGGAAATCTGTTTGTAATAGGCCATTCTGAAAGTGGCTTAAGCTGAAACTAATTTCTGAACAGTCTATACCTGATGTCAGTAACCTTCAACACTTCAAAATAGCTCTTATAGAATTCTGAAATGTATTTCTGAAGTTGAGTGCCAGATTGTAGATTTCACAGTTGTTATATCATGTTGTATGACAGTCAGTTTAGAGAAGCTTGGTAAATACACACCTTTGACAACATTTAAATGAGCTTCCTTCAAACCAAATAAACAAGCAGAAAGCTATCACAGCGCACAATTAGCTCGCACACCAAGCGTTGCCAAATTCTAAAGAGGTCAACACAGAAATTTTAGAGCAAAATTTGAAAGTCTTTTTTTCAAACCCTTCTATATTATTCAGAGCACTCAAGATGCCTTAGTCGCTTGGAGAAAATCTTGTACTCGGAATGGGCAGACAATCATGGTGCTTGAATTTCAGCTCAACCATATTCCACCTATTTCAGTTCAAGAGGTTGAGGCAGTGTTGGCCAGATTCATTGAATTCGTGGTCAAAGAGAAGGAGAATGGAAACGCCTTGTTGGATGATGACCTTCTAGAAGATGATGGTGGGCATTAATTACTCATTATGACTTTAGGAGAAAGTGGGAATCTTTTGCTCATTTATTACCCCACCCCTCTTTGTGTCAGTTTTTAGGGAAGAATCTTGATTAGGGCTTATGTGGCTCAATCTAAACCCTTTATTGTAATTCAATCTAAGCCGTCCATTGGATTTGGCCATCTATAAAAGGGGCATCCCCCCTCATTTGTACATTATTAGAGGATAGGAACACAAGAGATAGAGCATAGAGAGATAGCATAGCATAGATTGATAGATTGATAGCATAGCATAGATTGAAGAGGAAGGAAAGTTTTCAAATTGAATGCTTTGTAAGAAGTTGTTGTGAACACTCTTATAATAAAAAGAGTTATCATTGCTTGTGGTTTCATCTTTTGTTGTGGGTAGCTAGCGAGACTTCTTTGTCCTTCCAATTCGCTTAGGATCTTAAAGTAAAGCTTAAATAGAGTAAAGTAGATTTTAATTCATGCACGTAGATAGTTGTGGAATGTGGTGGTTGAATTAAGCAAGCTTCGTTAATCCATACCACTAGTGGGCTTGCTGATGGTGGGTTTTCCCTGTGTGGTCAATTGGAATATTGTGGACCTAACTTCAATTGCGGTTTATATGTTGGTATGCGTCATCGTGATGGTATCTTCATGTTGAATCGTGATCTGAATATCTCTAGCTACTCCTTTGAAGATTGCACTAGTTCTGTGGAAGTTGTCCAAGGTGAGACAAAGTAGAGCTTGGTTGAAGTTTGTGAAGAGCGATTCCACATCCCACGCTTAGAGTAGATCATAGATTTCTAATCCTCAGAACCACCCGGCCCCAATACTTTCCAGCTTGGTTTAGGAAATCTAAGTTAAATTGACAAATCTTCCGAATCTTAAAAACCCCCTTTATCTTTGATCTCTAATTGAACAATTACGTAAGTCCCCCTTGAGATACCAACAAATCACATCAAGCCAACTGAGACTATCCACTGCATGCAGGAACCTTGGAGTTGAATGCATGATCTTTCTCCCAATCTTAGCATGCAGGAGATTTTGTTCAAGAGAGGATAGAGTAGCCGTTGGGAAACTTTATTCTGTTATGGTGCGGTCATAAAACACCCGTCAACACTATGGATGACTTATCTAGAACCAACATAACGGACTCAGTTCACTCAAACTATAGTGGTGTAGTTCAGATGTTTAGATAGTTCACTCTTTATCTGCTAAACGCATCAAGCTCCCTCCTCTCCCAAGTGCTATTTCCCCTCCGCCTGGAGGAATGGTTCACATACTTGCATCCACTGACATAAACTCACGGCAGTCACATGTTCATAACATTAGCAGTATACATAAACATCTCAAGTTAGAATAACATGATTCATTAACCTCCTTATGCAATATTTCAGCATGAATAACATCAATTGAAGCAACATTAAATGAGACAATCATTAAATGTAAAAAAACTCATATTGATAACAAGGAACAACATATTTTATTCATTCACAGAATTTTCTTTTACAATAATTTATCCCTATGCAGTACTAATATGTAGTAGATATACAATAGGGGTGTAACAGGCATGCCACAAGTGATTCACCTTATTATATTTATAAATATAGAATATTAGGAGCATAACAGTTTGCTTTCTCTAGTTGTCAAATAAATTAGTAACATTGTTATGCCCCCAACCTGATTGGTAATTGAAAATTGATTTGTTCTAATGTGTTATATTACTACTTTGTAATTTATGTATGATTCTGGATAAAGTGCTTACGATATTTAATATCTTCTTGATCAATAAGGCATCTACTTTATATGTAGATTTGTAATCATTTGCTCTCACTTTTTGGAACAGTCACATCATCAGTAGTCCTTTACTTTTCTTTCCATTAAATTACGTGATATAATTCGCATACATAAAATGTCAGGATGCAAATGCTGCGTCTCTCTTATCATGTTGAGACAACAAAACATTATACAAAAATATTCTGATTGAAAGTAATTCTAATTTTGAGTTTCACCTTGTATTTTATCTCTTATGAGGAGTCTTATGCGAGTTTCTCTTTGTTTCAAGGTACAAACAGTTTGTGGGACAAAGTTTCATTATCGAGATAAGATTCCACCAATCGACTATGTAACGAGCATTGCTTCAAACATGGGGGTAAGTGATTGTCTATGCATTTTGTTTCTTCTGTCATTTATGGTTATTATTGAACTTTGAATGTTTTTGATAACATAAAATAGGAAACCAGGTCCCAACTCTATTGCATAGAAATCCCAAAGGTTATGGAGAGGAAAAGCAAAAACCAACTAACCAGATAAAGTTAACAGAGTTTAGAGAAAAGCAAGACATAAGCAACTAACAAACAGGAGGAAAAAACCACAAGTAACAGTATGTCTTTGTGGGAGTCACATCCCACCTTTCAAAGACATCACTCTCAAACCCATGCATAAGATTTATGACAGTCCTATGGGCTGTAGGAAACAGACCTGTTAATACAGTACGGCAGCTTCATACAAGGTGGCGGATAGAAAGGACCATCCATAAATAACCACAACTCCATACATTAACTGGTTATAGATAAACTCACATTGTAATTTAATATTAGTTTGCAATCCTCAATAAAATTTGTCACCTGTAATTTTTTGGTACTTGCAAATTTGGCAACTTAGCTCAATATCTCCATTTCTCTGATACAATAAAACTGTGAATCCTGTCTGAATCCACCTCCAACTTCTAGGAAGAAATCACTTCTTTGAACCCAAATACCTTTAAGGTTTTCATTCCTAGGGTTTGAGTTGAACAAAGATGTCCAAACTTCACAATGAGAAAATATGAAATGACCAAAAGATGTCAAATTTTTCTTTTTGCATCTCCTTTTATATTTCCCTGACGAACTTTCATGAAGTTTATAATTTATAATTCACTTTTTAATAAAACTGATAAAGTGACTTCATATTTTTTCACTTTTGGCTCCAACTTAAGTCACTTTATAATATTAAAATAAAGTTAAACATAATTAATTAATTACAAATTTCTCAAAGAATAATAATTTGAGACAAATTTATTTAATAATTAATTTATTCCCTTTCCAAAATCCCAAATTAGTCACTTTATAATAGATTAAGAGAGGAACTTGAGATGAGGAAAAGTTAAAC
>VDFB02200689.1:0-13697 GCA_007258455.2 Sequoia sempervirens | reverse complement strand
TTTTTCAAGAAATTGCAAGCATTAAATAAAGTCATTTATTTAATGTTTTGTCCCCAACACCTAAAATCTTGGAAAATAGGGCCACGACTAGGATTCCATTGGGTTTCTAAGTCCCCTATTTTGTGGGGATCCAAATTTGAATATGTTAGTGTCGACATTTTAACATTTAAAATTTAACTTACAAAAGTTGACTATTGGGATCCAATTTGTGAGAACTTGAATAAATGCCTATAAATACCTAGTAATTACATCATTTGAAATCTAGCAACAATTTGAGAGTGAAGACTATTGTCAAGAGCACTATCAAGCAAGTGAAGAGAAGCATTTCAAAACTTTATTATAGTAGTTCAAGATCCAAACGTCATGTCAAATCCTATTTGAGTTTATGCATGTTTATGTTATCATTTTTTGTGAAGGCTAACCCTTGTTGTAGGTCTCCAAGAAATTCAAGCAAACAAAATCCAAGACCTTAAAGTGATGTGCATGACTTCGGTCCTTCAAGGAAGGCATTGAAGGGTGGTGAGTTGTAGCACTTTGTTGATTCATCACTCCTTTCTATCATTTATCCATTATCATTAACATTGCAATTGTGGAAGTGAAAACACAAACACAGGGTTTGACTAAGGCAAGCCCCTAAATGGAACAACATTTCTTCTCTTTTTGAATGCGCATATTTCAAGTTTGGAGAAGATTGAAGGAAACTTGAAGATCATTCATCCATTGTTGCATTCAAATCCCTACACCTTGTCAACTCACAGAAACTCACCTATGGGATTATCTAATAGTGATCTGACAAGTCTACAAGTGGAACCAGGGATCTCATATCTACCATTAGAGGATTGAAAAAATAGAGGACATCCCTACAAGGACTCAGATGCCCTTGGGTGAATCTATCCTCATATTCAGGCTAACACCAAAATTTTGAGACAAGTACACAACATTCTTCCCTTCACAAATCTTCCTACAAATATTTGTTTCAGTTTGTTAATTGTTGGTATCTTACATTTTTCATATTAGGGCACATAATCTAATTAAGTTAATCAAGGAAAATCAATCCCAATTCATTCCAAGATCCTAAAAGATGCAAATCCAAGTCTGATTAGCTCACCTGCATGTTTGAACTTCAATCTAAACACCTTTTTGATCTCCATATTAATAAAACAATAAAAAAGACCCCAACACAAACAACCCACATAGAAAATTTAAATCCTAGGTTTACACATTAGATCTATGGCTCTATATTTTCTTTGTTTCAATTAGATGTCCCTTTGGGATTTTAACTTGTATCTCCACAATGAGAACTCAATGCTTTGACCAATTAAGCCCAACCCATTGGACATATTTTTACATTTGCAATGTGGGAGGCTTGAATTAAAGAGGCTATAACTTTTAATTTGTGAGGCCTCTTGGGCTATTTATTTAAAATTATAGAGCTTTAAGAGATCTATATATATGCACCTAGTATCCTTGGAAGTGATGACAAACAAATCAAAGTATTTATTTAGGAAAAATAAACTCTATAGCCCATAAATTGATTTTTTATGTTTCATAGTTTGAAAAATACATATTTTATATTCTTAACATTAGGACAAAGGTTGAGACACCTTTCTTAATAGTTGACTCTATGGATGCAACATTGACAAGTTTCTTACTTGATGGCAAATATTCTCCACTTTTACTTTGTACTTATAAATGTAGGAAGAACATGAATGCTCCACAAATATTTACAATCATGATTAGTTCTATTTGTCCTTTATATTGTATTTTCCTTGATGTAGGCTTCACAAACATACAATGTTGAGTAATCATTTCCCCATATACCCTTTGGTAGGTAATTGACCATGGCTACCCATGGATCTTCAAACCATTAACCCATCTATTAGGTGATGTTACATCCTAATTTTCACTTCTTTATACCTCTATTCCTATTAACTAACCAAAATATCACATAAGATAATGTATTTTCTACATGCCATAGCCAAACATAAATTGAGACTAGAATTGAGTTCAACATAATGGACCAATAGTGATATTTGAGACTTAGGGAGATGAACTTTGCTTGAAGCTCCCCACTAGAAGTTAGATCAAAAGATGAATGACTAATGAGAGCTCCAAACACAAAAGCCATTTTTTTCTATATAGCTTTGTAGATCATCTAATTAAATAAATACATAATGGTACAACCATAGATGGGGGGTCCAAAAAGGACTGTCCAACCATGAAGTTTAGAATTCAACACAACGAAATAACACAAGAGAATACCAATAAACGTGAATAATCATTGGTTCAACAACTCACAATCTTACATGGATCATATGTCTCATATGCAGGATAACTAGGGCTCATAGATCTGGTGCAAGGGCATTACAGGTATTACAATTGGCATAATGCCTTATTACATTCTATAGCCTAGAAGGATGGATCGAACTATCTAATTCCTAACTTATGAACTACCAGGATTACAAATGATCTTAAATATGAATCTTCAACTTCAATTATGATCCATGTTAGCCTCAAGGGTTCACAAACCCAATGCAAGATCAAATGTGCAAGTCATCCAAAAAACATGAAACATAACCCATGATTGGTAACTTAAATGAATTGTGGATCTCCAAGAAAGTTCCCCTTAGACCTAAAATTCCTTTAATGATGTTCTATTAAGCTCTACACATTCTAGAAAAGGTCCACACAACTGCTTTGAGCTAGATAGGCCTTGAATGCTCTGACAAAGAATTGATAGTGGAATTTAAGATTGATAACTTTCTACAAATGAATGCAAATAACCTAAAATTTGGATATGTTGAAGATGACCTCATGTAGAAGTTATATCCTACTCCACAAGCTGAGAAATGATATGATGGTAAAATAAAAAATAATTTGCTAAGATAGCTACAGACTGAAATGAAAGAAAATAAATATTTTTGGTTGATACAAGATTGCTTTACAACTAGGGATGCTCCTGCATCAGGCACCCGGGGTTAGAAGAAAAGCAAGTCCCTCACTTTCTAGGGGCTAGAGGAAAACTAAAGTGTTCAACCTCAGCCTGATAAATCCATGATGGATCCTCCATTGGTTTGTCTTTCCATTGCACCAAATACTCCTTGTACTACTTGTTCCTAGTGCTCCTTCCAATTCTGATGTCCAATATCTACTCAATCTACTCTGGTGGTTGATGTGGTAACTACTCATCCAATCCAACTTCTTTGTTACTCTCACATGTCTTTCCTTCATGATACTCATAGATTTCATCAATATTTTAAATAGTTGATATACTAAGTGCCTCTGATAACTCCACTTCATATGTATTTCCTGAATCAAACTTCCTAAGAATGTTACATGGTCCAATCTTCCTCATCTTCATCTTATTGTATGTACCTACTAGAAACCTTTCCTTTTGACATATACCATAACTTCATCTCCAAAAACAAATTACTTATGTCTCCTCTTCTCATCTTCCCACTCCTTGTACTTATTATTCATGTCCTCCAAGTGTTTCCAAACCTGACTATGCAATATTTCCATGAATCCTACAAATTCTTTGGCTTATGTACTCCTCTTATAATCCATGTCTCTGAGCTCTGTAACTCCTCTTGGATGTATCCTTGTCACAATATCAAATGGTGTCTTCCTTTTACTCTGATTTATTGAATTATTGTATGCAAACTCTACTTGCAGTAGAACTATATCCTAATTTCTTGCCTTATTTCCAACCAAACATCTCAATAAGTTACCCAAACTTTTGTTTACTACCTTTGTTTGACCATCTATCTATGGATGATATGCTGAAATGAATTTCAAGTTGGTCTTCATCTTCTTCCATAATATCCTCCAAAAGCACCCGATGAACTTGGTGTCCCTTTCTGAAACTATACTATTTGGTAATCCATGCAATCTCACAATCTCCTTGAAAAATAAGTTAGCAACATGCAAAACATCATTATTCTTCTTGCATGGAATGGAATGTGACATTTTATAAAATCTATCCACTACTACCATTATAGAATTATATCCTTTATATTTTCTTGATAATCCCAATATGAAATCCATGTTTATATCTTCCCAAGGTCTCTTTGATATTGTCAAAGTTTTATACTGTAGTGTCCCTCCATTTCGGCCGTCTTGGAATATCGTGTAAGTTTGTTTATTGGTGCACTTAATAGTTTTGTTTATCAAATTGAGAAAGGTATTTTCGTTTGTAGGACATTAGTTTGTTGTGAGTTACATCTGTTTAGACTATAATTGAGATAAATATAAGTAGGTAATTGAAGATTTAGATGAAGTAAATAAATTGATATTCTGTAAATGTTGATTACATTGTATTCTCTTACAACTGAGTTATAAATTAGAATAGTCAATACCTTAAACGCTTGAGTATTATTTTGGTTCTCATTTAATTATGTGATCATTTTACAGAGTTAAGATAGAATAGAAAGGCATATGACAGTCTTTTAAAATGAGTTCACTAAGATTAAATAAATAAAATGTAATTGAGGAATTTAAAATATTCTTTGAAATTTTACTATTTGAATGAGTTAGTGAACTCAATGGCCCTGCTAGTCAAGTAATAGGAATCGATAAAATAAGAGTACATTTGAATTTTAATTCCCATAAAATGTACATAAAGAAATATAATTTGAGTTTATAGTATTTATATATGTACAAGAAAACTACCGCCAAGATTCTATTAATGAGCACATTTAGGTTTTAATATTACTGCATTCTATATATGTATATGTGTAAATAAATATCTCATGAATAACATTAGAGAGAAAATTGGTATTCGTTAGATAAATTAATTTTACTAATATATGTGTGTGTGTGTGTGTGTGTGTGTGTGTGTGTCAATTTACTTTATTTTATCTTTTAAAACAACTTTTAAATAAAATAAAACATAATTTACAATATGTTCCCTATTTTCACTTTTGACAACTAAATTACATTTGAGTATCAGTTGCACTTGAAATTCAAGTGATTCTATTTTATATAAATATAGTTTCCATGGCAAAACTAACTAAACCTAATTACCTTTCATTGGTTATACCTAATTATGTTTACTCACTTTATATGTTTTAAAGAATAGGCTATTTAAATATATCTTCTGTTAAGGAGGGATAATTTGAAAAGGTAGTAAAATTTTGTTTTTCCCGACCATGTATATTGGTTTGAAATTCTCTAAAAGCATTTCAATAAATCAATTTGGTGTGATATGAAGAGGAGAACATGCCTTGTCCGAGACGACACTTTTAAGCATGTCCGACAAGTCTCCAACTAGGCATGGCATCTCCTTGGTTGGCATATTATGCATTCGATGGATTTGTGCATGCTTGAGTTAATGTTCCAACTGAAATCTTTGTAGGGTTCAATTTGATAATTAGACCCTCTTGTTATTGGGCCTAAAAATTACGTAGTGAACGACCTTTTTACCTACCAATTGCCTTGCCTGAAAATTGATATTGTGGAAGCCTAGTTTCAAATTGTTTCATTTAGCATCACTAATATTCTTCACAGGAGTAATGTATTCATTTAAATGGAAGAAATGGTTCACATCTCTCAGAACAATCTCTCTCAACAATTTTGGAGATTACATGTTTAGGTTGTAAACATTGTATGGCAGATACAAATGGCCATAAAATAAAAACAAAACAAAATAAAATATAGACTAAAGCAATCTCAAAATCATCTATAAGTCAATCTAAACCCTCGTGGAATTATGTGAATATGTGTACATGTATTGTTATAATGTAAAGATATTTAGTAAAAGATTACATAAGATAAATTAGAAAGGGAGAAAATGTATATCAATTAATATCAATTAATGAATTTTCCTATAATTAAATCTAATACTAGAATCAATGATCTAAATTGCATATTCTTATATTGATGAAACACTTTATTGTAAGGGGGTTGGTTTAAGGTTAGAATTATAATCAAGTTAGAAATACAATTATCCTTTCTTGGAATATCATTATTGTATTTTAATAATTTGTAATTTTAATAGGGTTTCATTTTACCTTGTTAGTGATGTGAGAAACCAAGATCAAACATCAATGATCTAAATTGCATATTCTTATATTGATAAAACACTTTATTGTAAGGGGGTTGGTTTAGGGTTAGAATTATAATCAAGTTAGAAATACAATTATCCTTTCTTGGAATATCATTATTGTATTTTAATAATTTGTAATTTTAATAGGGTTTCATTTTACCTTGTTAGTGATGTTAGAAACCTAGATCAGACATCAATGATCTAAATTGCATATTCTTATATTGATAAAACACTTTATTGTAAGGGGGTTGGTTTAGGGTTAGAATTATAATCAAGTTAGAAATACAATTATCCTTTCTTGGAATATCATTATTGTATTTTAATAATTTGTAATTTTAATAGGGTTTCATTTTACCTTGTTAGTGATGTTAGAAACCTAGATCAGACATCAATGATCTAAATTGCATATTCTTATATTGATAAAACACTTTATTGTAAGGGGGTTGGTTTAGGGTTAGAATTATAATCAAGTTAGAAATACAATTATCCTTTCTTGGAATATCATTATTGTATTTTAATAATTTGTAATTTTACTAGGGTTTCATTTTACCTTGTTAGTGATGTTAGAAACCAAGATCAGACATGCAAACCAAAAAACCTTCACATAAGAGAAAATAAAAAAAAACAAAGCTATTGCAAAAAGATGTGCAAATAATATTATTCAGGAATTCATAATTACATGAGATGATTTTCTTTATAAAAGCAAAGTATGCATAACCCTAATCTTATCTTGAGCAACAAGATATCTCAACAAGATAAGGATGAGAATAATTAACCTAGGAATTAAAATATTACCTAAGTAAAGTTATGCAAGTGTAATTAAATATTAATTACACTAACAAGTGAATTTAGGAATCAAATAAGTAAATATTGATGATTAAAATATTTAATTAAGTTGAGTGAATTAAAGGCTATAGAATAGAATTTTAAATTTATAAGTAATCTTTAATTATATTATTATGAAAGAAAGGTGTTTTGTAGATTAAAATTAAAGAGTTATATTTTTAGAAAATATGAGTAAATATAGTCCTTTATATAATATTAAATATTTAAGTAATTATCTTTTAAGAGAATTAGTTAATTAAGTTATGTTTAAAAGAAAATAGAGTTCACTTATAAACTTATGTTTATATGATGTTGAATGGGAATTTGGAAATCTCATTATTTACTGAATTTTGTACATCTAATAGTGTTACTTTCTATAGAGTATTTTTATTTATTATGTGTGGCATTAACTAAATATAGTATTGTATCGTGAAGATTAGTATTCTTCAAATAATCTAATTCAAGATAGATATATTCATATCATGGATTTATTTATTGGAAAGTAGTTTTAGGGTTAAATATTTAAGAGATTATACTTTTAGAAAAGACTAGGAGGTTAATAAAATAACTCTTTTATTCAAGTGAGTAATTGGGAAAGAATAAGTAAAAGAAATTTATATAAAAATAATTATATGCATGCATTTGTGTGTTATTAATAGTTATGTGATTGCTCAATATTTACAAGTTATTGATGTAAATAGGGTAAGGGGAATTGATTTAATTATACCTAGAGCATGATTAAGCAAACTGTATTCTATTATAATGATTTTCTAATCATAGTATAAGGTTATGTTGGTCTAGTTTAATGGGTTGACTATCTATATATGTATATGAAGATGTAGGTTGTATTCGGGTTAGAGAGTTAAGAGAATGTTCTTGAAGAGATTAAAACTATTGTATTAGATAATGATTGGATAGTTTATGGTGAATGGTAATATGGGAAATATGTGAAAATAATGTTGTAATAAAAGGAGTATTTCCCTTATGGTTAATGAGCTTGTTGAATATGTTAGTTATGTAGTTTTCTTTTAATATCTTATGGGTCACGAATGTACTCATGATCATGTTTCATTGATTGTCGGTGCCTTGTTATTTGGCTATTATGCTTGAATAAGTGCTCTAATTGTATAAGTAGTTGATTAGCAAAAGTGTGAAGATTTTGGTTGGTTGTTCGTGCTAAATTATTGGATTGGTTTTCAAGTTGAGATGTACTCGGTTGACTGTTATCGTTGTCATGATTATTACTTTTATCCTACACTTAGATTTTACATAGTCATTCTGGAGTTCCATGATGTGAGTCTTTCTTTTGTGTTGATTTTGATTGAGGAGATTTTATGCATTGTCTTTCTTGTAGTAATATTTGAGATGGTTGGGAACCTGATATGTTTGAATTACCTTCAGTAGGAGTTTGTGGATTTTCAGTGTTTTTGGCTTCCAGAGGTAATGGAGAAACTTGATTTATGTTGATTTTCCATGGTTGGACCTTTGTGATTCATTGATCCTATTTCTGATTTTGAGTTCTTGTGGGTGGTACCTCCTTTGTTCTTGATTCAGTGATACAGAATGGGTTTACGAAATGGTTCTTGCCTCGCATGTTGTGTGCTATGTACACCTTGATTTTTATGTGAGATGAGGTACACCCCTTGCATGTTTTGGTTTGGTACATGTAGGGAGTGGCTCTTCATGGGGGTCTAGTGCACAAAGGGGTTGTTAGGGTAACCCATGGAAGAGTTTCCTAAACAAGTGATAATGTAATTAATGAACTAGTGGGTTTGGGTAGTTAAACACTAAACAAGATTAATTATGAGCCTCACCCATACTGTTAGTGCTTGCACAAGCTAAGGATGGGATGAGAAGACCTGGTTGGTAAGATCACTTCCTTGTCCTCACAAAAGGTAAGTGGTCCCACATGAGTCACCCTATGGAGCAATGCCTTGAGATAGGTAGCTAGGATAACTATAGATGGAGGTGGTGCCTTGTGATAAGTTGCCTGGATAATCCATGTAAGGCCAAGCGATAACACTCTCCTACAATACATGTTTATTTTCCCTTATTTGGTTGCCTCTGGGAGTGTTGTTTGAATTGTTGATGTTGTTGAGGCAATTGGTTTTTGGTGTTTGTTGTTGAAGCCTCCAATTTCTATCTTTTAGTGTTGCACACATGCCTCATGGCAACTTGATTGATGTTAATAAAAGATTCCCTTGATATTTATTGTTGGTTGATAGTGCGATTTCATTTGAAGGCTTTGGATCCTATTGTTGTTGGAACCTCTTATGGTTATTTAGTGTTGATCTATAATATTGACATTTGGTTTTGTTGCAATTTTCATTATTTTTTTGTGGCTATGTGATGGCAATGTTATGGGTTGTTATCTTATATTGTTGTTATCCCTGTTGAGGAGTCTAGTTTGCTTTTGGTATGTTTGACTATTTTGGTTGAGGAATGGGGATCTTTCTTGTCAACTCCTAGCACGGGGGATGGGCCTTCATGCGGTCGGGTGGAATGTGCTATGCACCCCATTGGGTTCCCAGGTTGTGTTCATCATGCAGAAGTGGATGCAGAGTTCTAGAGCTTCACTTGGTTGAAGACTGTTCCTCATTTTGTACCTTATTCTTCATTGATGTATCATTCTTGTACTTGATGTACTTTTCCTGTTGATATAAGGGAAGCATTATGTAATGTACCATTGTATCTTTGATATGTTGTATCTATGGAAATATGCTTCATAATTGTATTATGGAACTGTGAATTGAATTGTAATAAAATTATGTATCTTTTTCCTCTCTTTTGATCATTAATGGTTGGATGTCATCATTGTGTAATCTTGGTTTTTATTCGCTTTTGTTTTGATAAAAGTTTAGGTTTTGTATGACTGTTCTGTGTACCCCAGAAGACGTATATGGCTTTGTAAATGCATAATTGCTTTTGATGTAATATATGTTCTTGTTCATCTTATGTATTGTTCTAATTTCAAAAAAAAAAATCAGTAATTTGTTGTTTCTGTTGTCCTTTGGGGTTTGCATGGTAGGGCATTACATATACAATCTAGTTTCTGCTACTTGATAAATTTTGACATCCTTGTATATCTTTGACCAAAAATAATGTTCATTCACCAAAGCTACTATCTTATGTACCCCAAAATGTCTTTCTAGTCCTCCATTATGTTTCTCCTTAATCAAATTCTCCCTCATTGAAATTCTTGGAATACACAACTAATTCCCCTTGAACACCATATCTTCTTGAATGAAATAATGCAACCATTGAATCCTATTTGTTACTACTGGTTCCTTACAAGAATTCCATGCTTCAACAAAATTTTGATCCTCCTCATGCATATGCTTCAATTCCTCAAAACCCAATACTTCTATCTTCAGTTTCATCAACAAATTCCTTCTTTTGCTCAATGCATCTACAATTTTTTTTGAATTACCAATCTTATGTTTCAACACAAATGTATAAATATGCAAGAATTCAATCCATCTCATATGTCTTTGGTTCAACTTTCCTTAACTATTTTGATACTCCAAGGCTTGATGATCAATGTACGACACAAACTCCTTAGGCAATAAGTAATGTCTCCACTTCTTCAAGGCTTGAATTATGGCATAGAACTCCTAATTATAAACTAAATATCTCCTTCTAGAATCATTCAAATTCTCACTGAGATAAGCTATGGGTTTTCCTTCTTGACTCAACACTGCTCCTATTTCATTTCCATTAAAACCACAATCAACTTGAAATACTTTGTGAAAATTAGGTAATGCTAACACTAGTTTCTTTGTCACCTTTTTCTTTAGTAGTTCAAAACTTCTTTGTGCTTTGGATGTTCACTTAAATTCATTCCTATCTCCTCTCATAGTTTATGTCATGGGTGTGCAAATGCTACTAAATCTCCTTATGAATTTATAGTAGAAAATTTCCAATCCATGGAATGATCTTACCTCTCCAATGCCCACTGGTGTAGGCCACTCAACAATTTCTCTAACCTTCTCAGGGTCCATCTTCAATCCTTCAACAAAAATGACAAAACCCAAGTATACCAACTCTGTCTTCATAAAACTACACTTCTTGATGTTTATCAACAACTTCTCCTCTCTCAACCTTTGTAATACTTTTCTAATGTTCCACAAATGTTCTTTTCTAGTCTTACTGAAAATTGGAATATCATCCAAATAGACAATAATGAACTTACCCAAGAATTTCTTTAGTACTTAATTCATCAACCTCATGAAATTTCTCGGTGCATTGCTCAGTCCAAAAGGCGTCGGTAACCACTCATACAACCCTTAATTCATCTTAAATTTAGTTTTCTATTCATCTCCTTCTCTAATTCTAATTTGATGATAGCCACTCTTTAGGTCAATGTTTGTGAAATACTTTGCTCCACTCAAACAGTCTATAATGTCATCCATCCTTGGCCATGGGAATTTATACTTGACAGTGATCCTATTGAGTCTGTACACATTATTCACTCTCCATATTTCTTTGGTTGTATTATAATAGGTACTACACATGGTCTTAAGCTTTCTCTAATCAATCCCTTCTTCAATAGTTCTTGTATTTTTATGTTCAGCTCTGCATTCTCTATAGACGCCATCCCATGTGTCACTTTGTTAGGAAAACTTGCTCTAGGTATTTGATCTATATGATGAATGATGCTCTAGACTATTGGTAAACAATTTGGTACATTCTCTAATATGTTTTCTTCATCTCTATCAATAGATCTACTACTTCCTCCTAGGGTGAGTCTTCTCTACTTGTGGTAGAATTCTCTACTTCTGAACTACTACACTTCTTTGGAATTAATACAAAACACACGTTTTCATACCTCAATCCTTCCAAAAACTTTCTTCCATCTACCAAAAATAGTCTAGAAGTGCTACAAGCTTCACTTTTGTCCTTTTTCTCCAAAGGTATCAATATAGTTCTCTTTCCATTCGAAGTCACGGTGTAAGATTCTTCCTTCCATCATAAATTTATTTCCGATCATATTGCCATGGTCTTCCTAATAGTAATGGAATGCATCCATGTGCATAATATCACATAACACTTCATCATTATATGATATGATATGAAATTTCACCAAACACTACTCACTTACCAAGATCTTATGTTCATCATGAATCCATGCTATCTTATAGGGATTTGGACGTTTCAACCCTTTAAATTCAACTTAGTTACCATCTCTTCTAAAACTAGATTATTTTTACTACCACTATCAATGATAACTTTACATACCTTTCCTCCTGACTTACATCTTGTCCTAAACAAATTCTTCCTTTGCGGTGGTTCCTCAGTCACCTCTTCATGTATCAAAGCTCTCCTCATTACTAATGACTCACCTTTCTCTAGTTTCTAAACTGAATTATGGGATCCAACTGGTTCTTCATCCACATAAGCTTCTCTTTTGGTATTCTCAGTTCTCTTACTAGTACTTACCTCATAACATTCAAATGCTCTATATCCTTCACCTCGACGCTTGAAACGGGTTCCTTTGAATGGTTGTTTCTCTGATATTTCTTCATCTCCCCTATATCCATCATTGTGGTATGAATTATGACCTCCTTTATCATTGCAGTAGAAATTTTTGTCTTATTTTCCTCTGTAATATGAATTGTTGTCCTTCTCTTCATTGTGGTATGGTTTTCCATCCTTATTTTTCTCATATGGTCTCTGTTGATGCCAAAAATTGGCGAGGTAACAGTGCCTTATGGGAAACTCAGTTCAAGGGGGACCCTTTGTGCCAAACTGAGTGACCTCCGGATTTTAAAGAAGCTGGCTTCTTCTATAATGGTTTTTTTTGGAAAGAGAAAGAGAAACAGATATAATGAAGCAAAATCTAATCTAAGGCGATGCACCAAAGTTTGTTGATGGGCATTATAAATCATAGATTTAGGGGCCTGAGTGGTGTTGTCACGTTCCAAAAAAACATCGGAGACTTAAAGCTATAGCATAAACAATTCATTTATTGACATAAAATAGTATTGCATACAACTTTACTACTAAGAAGAGTCATTTAGACATGATTTAGATAAGCAAGCTTGTATTCAATATATAGAAGTTTTTTCAAATGAAATGCTTAAGACAATAAAAAGCACAGTTTACATCTTAATCAAACATGAAAAATAGAAAGGCCGAACAGTTGGAACAGTCTGATAGTTTCTAGCAAATAAACATGTAAAAGAGGCCAGGTGTCTCTTGCTAAAACCAGTATCCTTTCTTGTAAAATTTCTTAGACCCCTCTCTTGTCGACAGAGAGAGTATATATAGCTAGAAAGAAAATTCCCACCACTTTGGAGAGCTGCAATAGAAAAGATCTCACAATCCCCTGCAATGATGCTAGAATCAGAAGATTCCTAATGTCATTACAATGAAAATGAGTTAGAACACAGCATTTGGTCATCCAGTTGCAGATGCACCCTTCGTAATAATAGCAGTGGTCCTAGCTAGGCTTGAGGCGACAAGTGTCATCCACCGCCTCAAAGAACCATGACGAGCAGCACCCAATGGCATAATCTCCCTTAGCCAGCCTATTGCCCGCTTTAAGGATTAGTTGTAAGGCATGTGGCAGCCTGTCGCTGCTCGAATGAAAACTTTTCTCATTGCCACCGAGAGATTGCAAAGAAGCAACACGTGTACAATGGACCGAGGTCCTTGTTGCAGTGGAGAAAAAGCTGCATCAACTGGGTGCGAAGGACGCGTGGCCGCGTTTCGTAGCCTGCGGTTGTTCACCTCCCTGCTGTGTTGAAAGATCTATGAACGATTGCCACCTAGCAGAAGGTAGGGCTTGCCAACACCTTTTAGAAAGTAAAAAGAAAGCCTCGCA
>VDFB02200688.1:0-16467 GCA_007258455.2 Sequoia sempervirens | reverse complement strand
CAAAATGGGCCATGTAAAGACAAAAGAAGGAGGGAATATTCCAAGAGGTGGCGTTGCATGTGTTTCATCCCTCATAGGCTCCAAAATGCGCCCTTGTTTTAAACTTCATCCTCCACCTACATCAAAATGCGCCCATGCAGGAATAAGTTAGAAGCAAGTCAACAAGGTCAAAGATTTTGTCCTCCTCACCCCTCCAAATGCGCCCAAGTTTAGTGAGGTAAAAGTAAGTGAAGGTGGTAAGCGGGGTGAAATGTGATTAATGGCATGGTGAAAATAATATGCTAGGCGTCATCCCTCTTCAAGTGATAAATGCGCTCAAGGTGGTGGATGTTGGAGAATTTTCCTAAGGTGTGTGGAGTGTGAAAACAAGATGTTGGGCGTGGTTTTATCCTTCACACATGTTAATATGCGCCAAGTAAAGAGTAAGTGTGGTGGTGTAATAAAAGTGCTAGGTGTTGAGGGTGATGAGTGGTAAGGTGTTAGAAAAAAAAAATTTAAGGCATGTGAAGTATGAAATAAAGTGCTAGGCGTGGTAATATTATTCTCCAAATGCTATGCGCCAAGGGTGGCAAAGTGAAATAAAGTATAAGAAGGGTGATGAAATATTTCTCTAAGGCGTTGGAATTTTTAATAAATTTGCCTTGCAAGTGTGGAGTTAAATCAAGTGTGCCAGGCGTGAAAGAAAAATTTTCTAAGTAAGTTGATGAAATGAAATTTTCTCTCACAGGCAAGGCAGACAGAGTTGAATAAAATTTCCTGAGGCAAAAATTTTCAAAGTGATTTAAAAATTTTCTAAGGCAAAATATTTTCTTCCTTGGGAAAAACGCCTAAGTTTGATGAAGTGATAAAATCTTTTTCCTGAGGCACGAGCAAATTTTTCAATGGTGAAGCCGCTGAATGCCGCCTATACAAAATTATTAAAAAATTCAAGACAGAGCAAAATTCCCTCGTGAGGGGGACTTAAGAACTAGAATAAATTTGATGAAAGAATATACGCTTAAGGTTCAAAATTCAAGAAAATTAAATGAACTGTCAGTTGGCACCTCATGAATTGACGCTGCCTGAGAAAATTTTCTTCGGGTATCAAGATTACCGATGACCAGTTGATTTTTAAGGTCTTCTACAGCTTGTCGAGATTCGAAAGATGTTATTCTAAGTAGGGCATCAGTTGATGGATTTCTGGGAGCGGGAAATTTGAAAAATTTTCTAAGGCAAGTGGGAAGAAAATGTGTTTTTCAAGGTTAAATTCTTAGATCCATGAATTTGAAAGAAACCTGCCTAGGTGAATTTGCTTCAATCCTTCGCAGGAAGACAGTTTTCTTGAGCCGGAAATGAATAAAATCTCCAGGTTATCGAGCTCCAAAGAAAGTGAATTGAATTTCTTGAAGATGCAAATTTTTTGCATGATACGCCCTTGAAGAGGATGGATTTCAGTACCGGGCTAAGGCATGAACTTGAACACAAAGTTGGCGATGAACGCTTGGAGATCAAAGCATGAAAATCAGGTAGGTAAGTTAGATTTATATTGTGAAGTGCTCTAATACTCTTCTCCTCGCTTGTTTTGCAGGAGGAATGTTGAGGCCAGAACACGATGACTTGAAGTGATGAGGCACGATGATATTATAACCTTCGGAAGAAGATAAAGTTATGAGTTTCAATCTCGAAGAGAAAAGGTTGCAAGAAATTGGCTAAGTGTTAACTCAAGTGACAAAGATGAAGACCCTCAGGTGGAAGAAGTCAAAGGATAACGCCAAGAAGGAAGATCAAGGACAGTGTGAACGCGTCTGCAAACGAAATCTTCTAGAAGGATGATGGTGGACATTATGGCGCATTTATTACCCCACTCTCCTCTGTGGCGGTTTTTAGGGCAATATTATTTAGGGCTGAGGTGGCACGATTCTGGCCACTCTATTGATTGTAACCCTAGCCGTCTTTTGGGACTTGGCTAGCTATAAAAGGGGGAGTCCCCCTCATTTGTAAGGGATTAGAATTAGATTAGACATTGGAATAGTAGACATTGAGAGAGTATTAGTATTAGAGTTAGTAGTGTAGCATTGTAGAGCATTTTTGCATAATTTGGAGAAGAGAGAAAGTTTTCCCTTTGAAAACTTTTGAGGAGATTGTTGTGTAACACATTTTATGATAATAGATCTTTTCATTGATGATGGAATTCGTCTTGTCATGAAATGCTAGCAAGGTTTCTTCTTCCTTTCGTATCCAAGTAGCTTAAATTCATGCAAGTAGCTTATTTTGGTGTGTGGTGGTTTATTGAGATAGCTTCGCTTTATTCCATACCACTAGCGGCTTGTTGATGATAAGTTCGCCTTGCGTGGTCGACTGGAGATTATTTTTGTGTTTAACTTCGGTTGTGGTTTACATGCTTATATGCGTTGTTCTGATGGTGTATGTATGTTAAACTATAACTTGAATACCTTTCGCTATCCCCTTTGAAGATTGCACCGATTTTATTGAGGCTGTCCGACGGAGCTAGGTGAAATCCGGTTGAAGTCTATTGAAACGAAGCTCCACATATCCTGCATTTAGAATAGAACATAAATTTCTTAGGCCTTATACCCTTTTACTTTCCGTACATTTCTGATTAGTTTTAGGAAAGGAACCACATTGCCAAATCATCCGAATTACATGAAAACCCTTAGTCCGCTTTCTGCTGTCAATCGCCGAACAATTGTGTAAGTCCCCTTGAAAATACCAGTGATATCACATTAAGCCAAACTGAGCCTATTCACACTTAAGGAACCTTGGAGTTGAAAGCATGATCTTACTCGCAATCTTAGCATGCTGAATACTTTGTTCAAGAGAGGATAGAGCGTCCGTTGGGAGACTTTATTTTGTGTTGGTGCGGTCTCAAAAACCACGTCAACAGAATTGGCGCTAGAAGGAGGGCTGAACGAGGAAAGAATACATTGTTCCGGTTATCATTCATTTTATGCTTGCCTCTCCTCCTAGCACATCAACAGAATTGGTGCTAGAAGGAGGGCCATCAACAGCTGCAGCATACAGTTGTGTTGAAGTAGAAAGGGTCTGAAGTACAAAAGTTCTATTGGAGAAAATTATCAGAAGTCAAGATGGTGTTCTCTCAGAGTTGAACAATCAGCTACATCCTGGATCGTATCACTTCATTTTCGCCATACAAGTTGAAGAGAATTTTGAGGTCTACGCCCAGTTCATATAAAGATTTTGTGGAGTTAGAGCTACCTACAAGATCAAGGAAGAAGAAAGAAGTTCATTCAAGCAAAGAAGCCGAGTCAAGTGAAGAATTTTTATCAAACAAAGAAGTTCAATCAAGCAAAAAAAGCGGAGAAGAAATATCAAACTTATTCAGAACTCCACCTAGTGCCTCGAGGTTTGCTCAGCCGAAACAAGTTCAAGCTGTTGTACAACAGCCAGCCCAAGTTATTGTGTATCAAAGGCGACTACCAATTCAAGCAATGGCTCAACCAGGAGGTCAACCAGGAGGTCAGCAAGGAGGTCAACCCGCTCCAAACGGTGCTACATGGTTGGTTACCAACCCATCTCCGCTAGAGTTTCAAGACTACCATGAGATGCCAAAGAATCCTGAAAATTTTTGTCCTAAGTTCATTGCCAATGATGTTAACTACACGGCCGAGGACCATATCAAGATGTTTGAAGGTCACCTACGCAATAGGCAGATTGGGTACGCAGACGTGGCTTGCCGCCTATTCCCATATTCTTTGGGAGAAGAGGCTCATTTTTGTTTCATTCACCTACCAGTGGGGTCTATAAGGACATGGGAGCAGATGAAGGAGGCCTTCATCGGAAAGTTTGGTATACCAGCCACCCCTGTAGAGCTTTATCGTCAATTTGCAGAAGTGAGAAGACAAGACAAAGAGCCCATTCATGCATTCACCAATAGATTCCAAAAGGCCCTCAATAGGTTACGCACTCCTTATGTCATTGATGACGCTCGAGAAAGCTACTATTCAGCACTTGATCCTTTGACTGCAATGTTCGTAAGATCTCACCCCACTCCAGCAAATATAAATCAAGCTTACGCTAAAGCTGTTGAAGTAAGTCAAGGTTTAGGACAGAATATAACTGGGCCCGTACTCTACACCGGCCTGGCTACAACAAACAATCAAATGCCAATGTTCGGCTCAACATGGAATCAACAAGTTCCGGCATTAAATGCGATCCCACAGCCAGCTTATCAAGTTCAAGCACCATCAAGTCAGTTAGTTCTCCATCCTGGGGTGCCTTTGTCCCAGACGCAAGTCCCACAGCCTGTTTATCTCCAAAACACAGTGCCACCAATAGAGAAAGATGAAATGAAAGATTTGATAGAACAAGTGAAGAGGCTGTCAGCTGAGGTGACTCACCTCAAAAGTCAAAATAATCAGACACAAGCTATGCCACGAAATTATCAGGCACACCAAGGTGCTAACCGAGGATATCAGCATAATCCTCCAAGTCATCAAGATACCCATCAAGGATATAGTCATGAAAACAGTCATGGGTATAGGAACAATAATCAAGGATTTCAGAAGAGGTCCTGGAATACTGGGCCCAACAATGGAGGTGTCCCATCGCCATTGGACAATCCGCCACCTCCCGAAAATCGTCCTGCAGATAGAATTTATATGGCCGAAACTGCCTCGTCAGGATGGTGTAGGTTACATAACACGAACCAGCACTCTGAACATCAGTGCCACGAATTCCAAGTTGTGGCTGGTATTCTCAAAAGTGAAGCAAGTAATACAGGGGCCACAGAAAATCCTCCAATTACAGGTTATGAATTAGTCCCAGCACCTAGATATGATCAAGCATTGATAATAGAAGATTACAATGTCCCGCTTGAGTTTCAGAGTTATACGCCCCCACCAGTTAATCACCAATTTCCATCAGCTTCAGCAAACGCTCCCGTGGGGATGCCAGAGTTTCAAGTACCGTCAGAAGTTCACACCACATATGCATCACCAGAAGAGCCTCTTCATAGAGATGGTTATATTTTTCCGCCTCTCAACAACAGTGTCTTGGTGGAAGGAAGTAGGGAGGTACAAGCTTTTCAAACCACTAGAGGTGAAGCTCCTAAAGTGTATCAGAGGAATTATCATCAGAGAGAGCCACTTACATCATCAATACCTCCTAATAATTTTACAACTCCGCCACATCCCAACGCAAGCAATAATCCAGGTTTACCTAGAGATTCTCCAGAGTACAGGCGGCAGAATGCAACGCAAGGTGGAGGACAACCAGTTATTCAGCAGCCGATTCATCAAGCTGAGCAGAGACAAAAGGAAAGTCTTCCTAGAGAGGACGTGAAAAGACTTGGCTCTTATGTGTTAGAAGAATTCAAAAGGATGAAGGTTAGTCTCCCCTTACATGAGTTAATGAAGATTTCAGAGGTTCGAGACACAATTTTGAGAAGTGTGTATGAAACGCCTATTGTGAAGGATACTTCCCAAGAAATATCTAGTTCATCAAGGAATCCTCCTGTGAACACACAGTCTCGTCCTGTGCAGAGTGCAAATATGGTAGAAGAGGTGCCTCACGCTCCATTTGACACTTGGGAAGCTCCGCTACAACCTCAAAACTTTGTAGGTATGGTACAAGGTTCTTCAAACGCTCCTGAAAAGTCATGGATCGAAGATAAAAAGAAACGGTTCAATATTCCTGCGGAGCAGAAGCAAAAACAAGAGCAAACACAGAATCTGAAGAAGGTTACCCAAGACAATCAAGCTTCAGTAGACAAAAAAGATGAAAAGAAGAATGCCTCAGCAAATGAAAGGAAGAAGCCAGTGGTATTCTATCAGGGAAGGGATGAGCCAGCCCCGTTTCTTGTTTCAGTCAGAATTTTTGGGAAGTTATTGCATAACTGTTTGATCGATTCTGGTGCATCAAGTAATGTCATGCCTTTAAAGGTATGTCAGGCGTTAGGTATAATTCCACTCAAGACCAACAAGAAGGTAACTCAGCTGGATAAGACTGAAGTTCCAGTTGTAGGAGAATTGAATAGCATCCATATGCAGTTGGAAGCGGATCCTAGGATTCAGAGTCGCATTGACATATCAGTTGTAGATATCCCTGATGGTTATGGTATGCTGTTGAGTAGAGATTGGTCCAGGAAATTGAATGGATACATCGCAACTGACTTCTCCCACATGTGGCTTCCTTGGAAAGGAGTTCCAAATCATATAAAAATTGAAAGTACACCACAGCTCAAATTGATGATTACAGAATGTGGTGAAAATAGTGATGTTTTATTCATGGAAACTGATTTGGGTACGTACAAGCCTGTTAAGAAAGAAGTCCTCACGTTGCAAAGCTCGGAGGGGGAGGAGTTTTCAGAAGATACGCCTGCCTTCACCGGAGTGTTGATTGAAAATGATTCAAGTAGGAATGAGAATGAAGGGACGTTCAGAGATTCTATGTTAAAAGATGTAAAGCAAGAGACAGAAAGTGCCCCCATCAGAGACTTATTGTTACCCATTTACGAAGCTTTCTATTCAGAGAACATAGGTGCCATGGGTAAAACCTCCTTAGAACAAGTCCTGGAGGAAGAATGCGAAGAGGTCAATTGGGGAGAAGACCAGATTCAAACAAGGCTATCTCAGTTGATGCAATTGGAAGAAAAAAGGAATGAAGCTTTGGAAGGTATGGCTGAATATCAAAAGGTTATGAACGGATGGATCGACAAATCATGGTTGGACCCTGGTCAAGCTCCTGAGATCCTGGGAAGTGATGCATTTAAGTTACGAACAAGAACAAGAGGGGATATCTCGTTGCCAGATGATGGGAGATTCCTCAGGCATTATTTCCAACCCTAGGTTCTCTTCAAGAGCCTCCTTTGTAATATATTAGATTAGGTTTGCTTTCCCGTTTGCTTTCCTGTTTTCCTTTGTTTTGGTTTTGGTTGTGGCCCTTTGGGTTTTTGGTGTGGCGTTTCCGTCCCTTGAGTTGTCCGCTCAAGTGGTTTTGGTTTGGAATGGGCAAAGATTTTGGGGTTTTCCCATTGCGACGGGGGTGATGGTGTTTTAACTTTCACAACGTGGTTTCTTTCACTGGAATTTGCATAAATTTTTGAAAAGGACTAAGGTTGTTTTCCTCTTGTCATCATCCAATCAGTGATCGAACTCGTCTCCGGAGGTTAACCCGTTGTTGTGTCTTAACACACGAGTCTAAAGGCCTTTAAAAATCTTAATACCTATCCCCATTCTCGAGTCATTTTGGTTTCTTGGGAAAGGTCTCAAATAGTGAAAATCTTGGCGATCTTGCTTCTCGGGCCACACTACAATTCTCAGACCCATTGGAGGCTTCGTTGCCTGCCAGCCAATCGAGGAATTGACAGAGAAATCAAATGAAGAAAGAAAAATGTGCTTAAAAGAAATATCTGAAAAGAAAGAAAAAAAAATGAGAAAGTGAAAATAAAAAGAAAATATTGTGAAATATTGGTTTTGGGAACATACGAGTAACTCCACCGGGGCTATGGACGCCCGGCCGGCAGTGGAGCAATATTCGTGAGAATTGTAGCGATAACCTCGTCGGGGCTATGGACGCCTGACCGGCAGCGAGGCAATGTCCCGGATGCTTTTGAAGTTAAGATATTTGTTTAACTTGCTGGGACGGATTCTGGGAACTTCAATGGTCTTTTGAGCTGGAACAAACGCATATGCACACACTTGTAATCAAAAGATGAGGTGCCATGATCCAATTCAGGATTCCTCTTCCCTTTTAAGTATATCCCCTAGTCAAGTTGATAGGTCTTGAAAGAATTATCCAAAGGTTCTGAGTATGGAATGGATTTTGTCTTTGAAATGTTCAGGAACATTTATTCGGGTTGGGGCTAATGTTGTGACGTTTTTCACACATCGCCTCATTGCAAATGGGGACCCCCCTAATTTTGGCTTGATTTTTAGTTTGTTTTGTCGCTGTCTCTCTTTTCACCGGCTCGCCTTTCCGTGATTACCTGGCTACGGGTTTAAAACGTGAAATTTTGGCCAAGTCCGAAAATTAGGGTTTCATCTTTCCTGGTCAGTTTGAGGTCGAGCAAGGTGAATAACATGAAATTTGAGACTAACATTGTTGTTAGTATGCTTCCAACAAAATTTTTCAGATTTTCACTGAATTTCTAAGGTACTTTACTATTTTTAGTAAGTGTGAAATTACGTAATCTATCACGCCTATTTTGAGACTCCGACAAATACACGGCATTCGAGCTTATCACCACCTCAGATGTGCAAAATTTTGGAGTTTAAAACGACAACTTACTATTTTTAGCGCCCAGCTTCCTGATCTAATCGTGAGTGCGATGCGTAGTTTTTCTTGCATGTCCGCTGCATTCCTTCCGGTTTTTCGGTGACCTCGCAGCGGGTATAACATGCAAGACCCAGATGACAAATTTCAGAGTTTAGCCTCCGGCTATTTTAGGGTTTGCATGTCAAGGTTTCCTTTGCATTGCTCCGATGATTCCCGGATGGGTTTTTCAAGAGCCGCCATGGTGTGACACATGCAAACGAGATACCTACCGGGCAAGGAACTTGCTATTTTTAGCAGGTGTGTCCCGACAGCCGCCACCCAGCATTTCAGAATCACAAGCTGATCACAATGTCGCAGAAACGAAGGCAAAAGAGATCATTTGGTATGCATGCAAAGCAAATTAGGGTTTCCAGCTTCGGAGCCTAAAAATAGGCATAAAAACTCATAATCTTCAAAATCCGGTGTAAACCACTGCGATCAGTGTTCTTCAGGCTATTTGCTGGTGAAATTTCAAGTTGATCGGAGCAATTACTATTTATAGTAAGTCAATTTGGAAACTGGCTAAAAATAGTAAATCAGCTACATGCATCAGTGTCAGCCAACAGGTCACGTGGTGAGGAGCGCCTCATTAAAATTTTAGATCAATCAGAGCAGTGGAGCTATCAGAAACAAGCAGTTACTATTTATAGTAATTCACCTCCAGAAATGGGCTATAAATAGCAGGGTGACTAAAAATGGCAGTGTCGACAAGTTGATGAAGTCATAAGGATCCAGTGTTCAAAATTTCAAGGCAATCTGAGCTTTCGAAGTTTGGGAATTAAAGGGCTTACTATTTATAGTAAGGCATGAAGAAACCGGCAAAGACGAAAAAATGTCTAAGTCTAGACTTTATCCTGCAGCTACTTCCAAATGCGCCCAAGCTGGTGAAGTAAAGTAAAAAAAAAATTCTAAGTATGAAATTCATCCTGCAGCAGGGGCAAAATGCGCCCAACTTGAAGAGAGCTCAGGAAGGTTAAAAAAGTTTCTAAGGCAAACGAATATCCACCTCCACTGGCAAAATGCGCCCAAGGAGAGAAAAGGTCAAAAAGTCAAAGTTTTTCATCCTCCTCTCACCCCAAAATGCGCCCACCTTGAAGCATGAAAGTTTTAAAAAAAAAATGGCTAAGTTAAAACCCATCCTTCACCCTGGCTGAAATGCGCCCAAGTCATAAGCTAGTCAAAGAAGTCAACTTTTCCATCCTCCTTGCATGCTCAAATGCGCCCAAAATGGGCCATGTAAAGACAAAGGAAGGAGGGAATATTCCAAGAGGTGGCGTTGCATGTGTTTCATCCCTCATAGGCTCCAAAATGCGCCCTTGTTTTAAACTTCATCCTCCACCTACATCAAAATGCGCCCATGCAGGAATAAGTTAGAAGCAAGTCAACAAGGTCAAAGATTTTTGTCCTCCTCACCCCTCCAAATGCGCCCAAGTTTAGTGAGGTAAAAGTAAGTGAAGGTGGTAAGCGGGGTGAAATGTGATTAATGGCATGGTGAAAATAATATGCTAGGCGTCATCCCTCTTCAAGTGATAAATGCGCTCAAGGTGGTGGATGTTGGAGAATTTTCCTAAGGCGTGTGGAGTGTGAGAACAAGATGTTGGGCGTGGTTTTATCCTTCACACATGTTAATATGCGCCAAGTAAAGAGTAAGTGTGGTGGTGTAATAAAAGTGCTAGGCGTTGAGGGTGATGAGTGGTAAGGTGTTAGAAATTTTTTTTTAAGGCATGTGAAGTATGAAATAAAGTGCTAGGCGTGGTAATATTATTCTCCAAATGCTATGCGCCAAGGGTGGCAAAGTGAAATAAAGTATAAGAAGGGTGATGAAATATTTCTCTAAGGCGTTGGAATTTTTAATAAATTTGCCTTGCAAGTGTGGAGTTAAATCAAGTGTGCCAGGCGTGAAAGAAGAATTTTCTAAGTAAGTTGATGAAATGAAATTTTCTCTCACAGGCAAGGCAGACAAAGTTGAATAAAATTTCCTAAGGCAAAAATTTTCAAAGTGATTTAAAATTTTTCTAAGGCAAAATATTTTCTTCCTTGGGAAAAACGCCTAAGTTTGATGAAGTGATAAAATCTGTTTCCCGAGGCACGAGCAAATTTTTCAATGGTGAAGTCAGTGAATGCCAGCTATACAGAATTATTAAAAAATTTCAAGACAGAGCAAAATTCTCAGAGGGGATCGAAGAACGAGAATAAATTTGATGAAAGAATATTTTCTAAGGTTCAAAATTCAAGAAAATTAAATGAACCCGTTCGTTGGGCACCCATGAATTCGACGCGTTCTGGAGAAAATTTTCTTCTGGGTATCGAAGATTGCCGATGAGGAGTTGATTTTAAGGTCTTCTACAGCTTGTCGAGGATTCCGAGATGAAGATTTTAAGTAGGCATCAGGTTGATGAATTTCCTAAGGGAAATTTGAAAATTTTCTAAGGCAAGTAGGAAGAAAATGTGTTTTCAAGGTGAAATTCTCTAGACGATGAATTTGAAAGAAACTGCCTAGGTGAATTTGCTTCAATCCTTCGTGAAGATAGTTTTCTTGAGCCAGAAATGAATAAAATCGAGGTTATCAGAGCTCCAGCAGGTGAATTGAATTTCTTGAAGATGCAGTTGAAGATGACACGCCCTTGAAGAGGATGGATTGAAAAATTGGCTAAGGCATGAAGAATTTGAACACGAAGTTGGCGGTGAACGCTTGGAGATCAAAGCATGAAAAATCTTGGTAGGTAAGTTAGATTTATATTGTGAAGTGCTTTAATACTCTTCTCCTCGCTTGTTTTGCAGGAGGAATGTTGAGGCCAGAACACGATGACTTGAAGTGATGAAGCACGATGATATTACAACCTTCGGAAGAAGATAAAGTTATGAGTTTCAATCTCGAAGAGAAAAAGTTGCAAGAAATTGGCAAAGATGAAGACCCTCAGGTGGAAGAAATCAAAGAACAACGCCAAGAAAGAAGATCGAGAACAGTGTGAACGCGTCTACAAATGGAATCTTCTAGAAGGATGATGGTGGACATTATGGCGCATTTATTACCCCACTATGTGGCAGTTTTAGGGCAATATTATTTAGAGTGAGGTAGCGATTACAGCCTCTATTGATTATGAAAACTAGCCGTCTTTTGGGACTTGGCTAGCTATAAAGGGGGAGTCCCCCTCATTTGTATCATCATCAGACATTAGAATTAGATTAGACATTGGAATAGTAGACATTGAGAGAGTATTAGCATTAGAGTTTAGTAGTGTAGAGCATTTTTTTTTTTTTTTGAGAAGAGAGAAAGTTTTCCCTTTTGAAAACTTTTGAGGAGATTGTTGTGTAATACATTTTATGATAATAGATCTTTTCATTGTTGGTGAAATTCGTCTTGTCATGAAATGCTAGCAAGGTCTCTTCTTCCTTTCGGATCCAAATAGCTTAGTTTCATGCAATTAGTTTACTTTGATGTGTGGTGTTTTGTTGAGGTAGCTTCTTTCATTCCATACCACTAGCAGCTTGTTGATGATAAGTTCGCCTTGCGTGGTCAACTGGACATTATCTTGAGTTTAACTTCGGTTGTGGTTTGTATAATTATATCTTTACGTCGTTAGATGTGAATTGTATGTATGTTAAATTATAAGCTTGAACATCTTCATTGTTCCCTTGAAGAGATTGCACCCGATTTCTTGAGGCATCCCACGGAGGCTAAGGTGAAATCTGGTTGAAATCTATTGAAGCGAAGCCCACATATCTTGCATTTAGAATAGAATATAAATTTCTTAGGCCTTGCCCTTTACTTTCCATTTCACAGTTAATTATTAGGAATCCCGTGCTCCGCCAAATCATTTGAGACTACATGAGAAAACCCTTAGTCCGTCTGGCTGTCAGCTGCTTAGGAGCACAATTGTGTAAGTCCCCCTTGACATACCAGCAATATCACATCGAGCCAAACTGAGCCTATTCGCACTCAAGGAACCTTGGAGTTGAAAGCATGATCTTACTCGCAATCTTAGCATGCTGAATACTTTGTTCAAGAGAGGATAGAGCGTCCGTTGGGAAACTTTATTCTGTGTTGGTGCGGTCTCGAAAACCACGTCAACAGAATTGGCGCTAGAAGGAGGGCTGAACGAGGAAAGAATACATTGTTCCGGTTATCATTCATTTTATGCTTGCCTCTCCTCCTAGCACGTCAACAGAATTGGCGCTAGAAGGAGGGCATTAACAGCGACAGCATACAGTTGTGTTGAAGTAGAAAGGGTCTGAAGTACAAGAGTTCCATTGGAGAAAATTATCAGAAGTCAAGATGGTGTTCTCTCAGAGTTGAACAATCAGCTACATCCTGGATCGTATCACTTCATTTTCGCTAGACAAGTTGAAGAGAATCTTGAGGTCTACGCCCAGTTCATATAAAGATTTTGTGGAGTTAGAGCTACCTACGAGATCAAGGAAGAAGAAAGAAGTTCATTCAAGCAAAGAAGTCAAGCCAAGTGAAGAATTTTTATCAAACGAAGAAGTTCAGTCAAGCAAAGAAAGCGGAGAAGAAATTTCAAGTTTGTTCAGAACTCCACCTAGTGCTTCGAGGTTTGCTCAGCCGAAACAAGTTCAAGCTGTTGTTCAACAGCCAGCCCAAGTTATTGTGTATCAAAGGCGACTACCAATTCAAGCAATGGCTCAACCAGGAGGTCAACCAGGAGGTCAGCAAGGAGGTCAACCCGCTCCAAACGGTGCTACATGGTTGGTTACCAACCCATCTCCGCTAGAGTTTCAAGACTACCATGAGATGCCAAAGAATCCTGAAAATTTTTGTCCTAAGTTCATTGCCAATGATGTTAACTACACGGCCGAGGACCATATCAAGATGTTTGAAGGTCACCTACGCAATAGGCAGATTGGATATGTAGACGTGGCTTGCCGCCTATTCCCATATTCTTTGGGAGAAGAGGCTCATTTTTGGTTCATTCACCTACCTGTGGGGTCTATAAGGACATGGGAGCAGATGAAGGAGGCCTTCATCGGAAAGTTTGGTATACCAGCCACCCCTGTAGAGCTTTATCGTCAATTTGCAGAAGTGAGAAGACAAGACAAAGAGCCCATTCATGCATTCAACAATAGATTCCAAAAGGCCCTCAATAGGTTACGCACTCCTTATGTCATTGATGACGCTCGAGAAAGCTACTATTCAGCACTTGATCCTTTGACTGCAATGTTCGTAAGATCTCACCCCACTCCAGCAAATATAAATCAAGCTTACGCTAAAGCTGTTGAAGTAAGTCAAGGTTTAGGACAGAATATAACTGGGCCCGTACTCTACACCGGCCTGGCTACGACAAACAATCAAATACCAATGTTCGGCTCAACATGGAATCAACAAGTTCCAGCATTAAATGCAATTCCACAGCCAGCTTACCAAGTTCAAGCACCATCAAGTCAGTTAGTTCTCCATCCTGGGATGCCTTTGTCCCAGACGCAAGTCACGCAGCCTGTTTATCTCCAAAACACAGTGCCACCAGTGAAAAATTCAGAGGAGAAAGATGAAATGAAAGATTTGATAGAACAAGTGAAGAGGCTGTCAGCTGAGGTAACTCACCTCAAAAATCAAAATAATCAGACACAAGCTATGCCACGAAATTATCAGGCACACCAAGGTGCTAACCGAGGATATCAGCATAATCCTCCAAGTCATCAAGATACCCATCAAGGATATAGTCATGAAAACAGTCATGGGTATAGGAATAACAATCAAGGATTTCAGAGGAGGTCCTGGAATACTGGACCCAACAATGGAGGTGTCCCATCGCCATTGGACAATCCGCCACCTCCCGAAAATCGTCCTACAGATAGAGTTTATATGGCCGAAAATCCCTCGTCAGGATGGTGTAGGTTACATAACACGAACCAGCACTCTGAACTTCAGTGCCACGAATTCCAAGTTGTGGCTGGTATTCTCAAAAGTGAAGCAAGTAATACAGGGGCCACAGAAAGTCCTCCAATTACAGGTTATGAATTAGTCCCAGCACCTAGATATGATCAAGCATTGATAATAGAAGATTACAATGTCCCGCTTGAGTTTCAGAGTTATACGCCCCCACCAGTTAATCACCAATTTCCATCAGCTTCATCAAACGCTCCCGTGGGGATGCCAGAGTTTCAAATACCGTCAGAAGTTCACGCCACATATGCATCACCGGAAGAGCCTCTTCATAGAGATGGTTATATTTTTCCGCCTCTCAACAATAGCGTCTTGGTGGAAGGAAGTAGGGAGGTACAAGCTTTTCAAACCACTAGAGGTGAAGCTCCTAAAGTGTATCAAAGGAATTATCATCAGAAAGAGCCACTTACATCATCAATACCTCCTAATAATTTTACAACTCCGCCACATCCCAACGCAAGCAATAATCCAGGTTTACCTAGAGATTCTCCAGAGTACAGGCGGTAGAATGCAACGCAAGGTGGAGGAGGACAACCAGTCATTCAACAGCCAATTCATCAAGCTGAGCAGAGACAAAAGGAAAGTCTTCCTAGAGAGGACGTGAAAAGACTTGGCTCTTATGTGTTAGAAGAGTTCAAAAGGATGAAGGTTAGTCTTCCTCTACATGAGTTAATGAAGATTTCAGAGGTCAGAGATGCAATTCTGAAAAGTGTGTATGAAACACCTATTGTGAAGGATACTTCCCAAGAAATATCTAGTTCATCAAGGAATCCTCCTGTGAACACACAGTCTCGTCCTGTGCAGAGTGCAAATATGGTAGAAGAGGTGCCTCACGCTCCATTTGACACTTGGGAAGCTCTGCTACAACCTCAAAACTTTGTACGTATGGTACAAGGTTCTTCAAACGCTCCTGAAAAGTCATGGATCGAAGATAAAAAGAAACGGTTCAATATTCCCGCGGAGCAGAAGCAAAAACAAGAGCAAACGCAGAATCCAAGGCAGGTTGTTCAAGACAATCAAATTTCAGTGGACAGAAAAGATGAAAAGAAGAATGCTTCAGTAGAAGAAAAGAGGAAGCCAGTCATATTTTATCAGGGGAAGGGTGAGCCAGCCCCGTTTCTTGTTTCAGTCAGAATTTTTGGGAAGTTATTGCATAACTGTTTGATCGATTCTGGTGCATCAAGTAATGTCATGCCTTTGAAGGTATGTCAGGCGTTGGGTATAATTCCGCTCAAGACCAACAAGAAGGTGACTCAGCTGGATAAGACTGAAGTTCCAGTTGTAGGAGAATTGAATAGCATCCATATGCAGTTGGAAGTGGATCCTAGAATTTAGAGTCGCATTGACATATCAGTTGTAGATATCCCTGATGGTTATGGTATGCTGTTGAGTAGAGATTGGTCCAGAAAATTGAATGGATACATCGCAACTGACTTCTCCCACATGTGGTTGCCTTGGAAGGGAGTTCCAAATCAGATAAAAATTGAAAGTACACCACGGCTCAAATTAATGATTACAGAATGTGGTGAAAATAGTGATGTTTTATTCATGGAAACTGATTTGGGTACGTACAAGCCTGTTAAGAAAGAAGTCCTCACGTTGCAAAGCTCGGAGGGGGAGGAGTTTTCAGAAGATATGCCTGCCTTCACCGGAGTGTTGATTGAAAATGATTCAAGTAGGAATGAGAATGAAGGGACGTTCAGAGATTCTATGTTAAAAGATGTAAAGCAAGAGACAGAAAGTGCCCCCATCAGAGACTTATTGTTACCCATTTACGAAGCTTTCTATTCAGAGAACATAGGTGCCATGGGTAAAACCTCCTTAGAACAAGTCCTGGAGGAAGAATGCGAAGAGGTCAATTGGGGAGAAGACCAGATTCAAACAAGGCTATCTCAGTTGATGCAATTGGAAGAAAAAAGGAATGAAGCTTTGGAAGGTATGGCTGAATATCAAAAGGTTATGAACGGATGGATCGACAAATCATGGTTGGACCCTGGTCAAGCTCCTGAGATCCTGGGAAGTGATGCATTTAAGTTACGAACAAGAACAAGAGGGGATATCTCGTTGCCAGATGATGGGAGATTCCTCAGGCATTATTTCCAACCCTAGGTTCTCTTCAAGAGCCTCCTTTGTAATATATTAGATTAGGTTTGCTTTCCCGTTTGCTTTCCTGTTTTCCTTTGTTTTGGTTTTGGTTGTGGCCCTTTGGGTTTTTGGTGTGGCGTTTCCGTCCCTTGAGTTGTCCGCTCAAGTGGTTTTGGTTTGGAATGGGCAAAGATTTTAGGGTTTCC
>VDFB02200687.1:0-10153 GCA_007258455.2 Sequoia sempervirens | reverse complement strand
TTGTATCGAAAGTTCAACATTCTGATTTTAGGAGTCTTAACGCTTGGAAATCATAGTAAAATCATAATTTAATAAGTTTTGGAATTAGCATTGTAAAGTGTTTTTTGGGGTCATTAACTTCAGACTATCTTCTCTTTTGCAGGGGTGGTTGCATGCCAAATTTTTTTAGTGTAAAATATCAGAATTATTAGACTATGTTACCTGTCTATGAATAAAAATTATTGGAGTGTGAGTTTGATATTTTTTGAAGATCGAAATAAAGTCGCTTGGTAAAGAAAAATCATGCTAGATAATATTAGTCCGGAAAAAAATGAGGAGACACTTGGTAGATTGTGGGCTAGATTGAAAAGAAAGAGTGATGGGAAATGTTATTGTCCTTGCAATAATTGCAAGGGCTTAAAGACGAGATGACTTTTAATCACAACAGCTGAGAAACATTGTAGGCAGCATGGTCACGTTGAAGGGGGGCATGATTATCGTCCATTGGTAAGTTATTCATTATATGTGTTTATATTGATTGAATTTGTAAATGTTTATATTGTTTTAACATTTTATATATATATATAATCACTTGATCATGATCATGGTTTATTTGTGTCTATCATTATTATAAAGGTGGGGCACCCTAGGGCAGATGATATGGATTATCACGCCCTAGATAATGTGGTTTTGCAAGCGAACGAACATGGAGCTGTGAATATCAAAGTTGAAGTTAATGATCCTATGAAGAAGATGATCATGTGCCGAAAACACGCTGAAGATCATGGTATGAATACATGTTGGATCTATGCCACATTTAGTGGCAGAGTTGATCATGATGATCAAGATGACTTTGATGATATTCATGATGTACCTGTACTTGACAAGGCATACGAGCCCCTTTATGAAGGATCTAAAACAACTCTTCTCTCTGCTGTATTGTTGCTGTTGAACTTTAAGGTTATGAATGGTTTATCAAACATAGCAATCTCACGGATGTTAAGGTATGTCATATATGTCATCCTTTTTCATCTATTTTAATTGTTGTTAGTTCATCACTTGTAAATAAAGGATGAAATATGTACCATTAATATTCTTTATATGAACAAATTATTTTTTGTTATAGATTGATTGCGAATTTTTGTTACCACCATCAAATATTTTAATACTGCCATAATGGTGATTTCGGTGCCATTATGAAAGATATCGTGAGTGGAGTATCAAGCAATAGATGCATGTCCCAATGATCATATTATATCATAAACAATAGAATTCTGGTACAGAATTCCCATAATGCTCATATCAAGAGATATTGAATAGATCAACTAACAAAAAGGTGCCTCTAAGCGTTCTTCGCTATATTCCCATTATTCCACGATGCACCATTATTTAGGTGCAAAAGCTAGCTAAATTGATGGATTACCATGCACCTAAATAGAAGTGGAGATGACATTCTTCTAATGCCCGCAAATGGTTCTGCATTTAGGGACATGGAGGAAAAATGGTCACACTTTAAAGAAGAACCTTGTAATCTCAGGCTTTCATTGGGAGTGGATGGTGTCAATCTATTTGGAGAGCTGTGATCTATTTACTCAGTGTGGCCTATTTTTGTTATCAACAATAGCATTCCTCCATGGATGTCAATAAAGAGAGAGCACATAATGTTGTCAATGATTGTTCCAGGTATTTGTTTACATCAATTTTCTTTAACGTAGTAGCATCTCATTTGTCTTATTTATTGCATAATGACTTATATTTTTTTCATTCAATAGTCATGTACATTAATTTATATATATTGCAGTAAAATGGTTATAATAATTATGTAATGTTTATGTTCATTCAACTAGGTAAGTACCAGGTGAAAGATATGAATGTATATATCAAGCCTCTTATCGACGAGTTACTAAAGTTATGGAATGGCGCCACTATGTATGACGTCTCTAGACCAATAGGATAAAGACAATTTCAATTCCATGCAATGCTTGTATGGACAATTCATGATGCCCCGTGAGCTAACACATTTTTGTGGTATGTTATAATGTGTTCGATTGCACTTTAACAATATTTAATTTGATGAAGTAGATATCATGAATATTTTTAAAATAATCTATTCATTATATATAATTTAAAAAATTGACATATTTAATCCAATTGTATATCATCTTGTAGGTCTTCAAACAAAGGGAAAATTTGCATGTCCAATTTGTGGTCCAAAGATGAAATCTTGTCATTCAACAAGTTTAGGAAAGTAGGTGTTTGATGAGTATAGGCACTTCCTCCATAGAAATCATAAGTATCGAACTATTGAAAAACATTTTTTCAATGGGAAAGAGGAGACTACATCAAACCATGAAGAATGTCACCTCACCTATGGAAGTTGGAATATAATAGAATTAATCATCAAGGTTATACATCAGATCAAATTGTTTATCTATCATATATGATATGTTTTGAATTTATATTTTTATATTGTGTTGTGTTTACTCATGTTGTAATTGACAATGATTGTCGTTGTTAATTTGTTTAACTTATATGCTTCATGAAAGTTGTCAAGGCATTAATGGCCGGCTTCCACAGGGACTAAAAGTTATCCCGCATAATTTAATAGGGTTGCCCTACTATGAGCAGCTACAAATTGTGCATTTGTTTGATACAATGCATATCGGAAGAATATAACGTAAACGTTATGGCAAATATTGCATGGAAGGCATGACAAAGAAAAAAATTGTCGCGTACTTGTAGTGTGACATTCAGGAAGCCAATCATGCAAATGAAAAATGTCATTCAATTAACAGTGATGGAGACCAAATTAATATAAGTTCCCTTCCTTGGTTATTAACAGAGTAGCAAAGCAATGCTATAAAAGAAGTTATACAAAAAAATTGATTTCCCACAGGATTTGCTGCGAACATAAACAATATAATAACAAAGAAAGGTGAATTTGGGTCAGGGATGAAAATGCATGATTGGCATACCTTCATTAAGGTAATTATTCCGGTATATATACACTTGTATAATGCATGTACTTTCAAGGTATTGTGTTTACTACTTTTGGAAAAATAATGAAAAATATCATTTCATAATTGTTGCAAGACGCTCTACCCTATCTCTCCCATACGCCTTTGACAACAATGTCAAGCAAGTTATATATGATCTTGCAAAATACATGAGGTCAGTAGCGAGATTTGTTCAATTCGTTGTATACATCTTATAATTGCCATTTGTTTTACTTGTTATGTAATATACTATATATTTATGTTAAATATCATTAATATATTTGTGCCTTGAATCACTTGTAGATGGCTATCATCTAAAGAAATCCATAAAGAAGATATAAATTATTGGAAGAGAAAAATTCCTCTTCTAATGTGTGAAATGTAAAAGTGTCTACCGTCAACATTTTTCAATGCATAAGAACACTACCTCATACACCAAGTTGAGGAGATTGAATTGTGTGGACCTGTACACACAAGGTCAATGTGGATGATTGAGAGGCACTTGAAATTTTTGAAGGCTTTCGTTAGACAAAGAGCACATCCTGAGGGTTCTATGGTGGAGGGATATATGGTATACCAGACCATGGTGTACATTAGTGAATATCTTCCTAAGTTTGCAGAAAAGATCAATGTAGATCGCATTTGGGATCCCAACTCCATTAACAAATTCCACAACCTGCTCCACTTGTATCACCGCCAAGACCTATAGCTTACTTCACTAATAACCCTTCACCATTGGGGACTATCCCTAGAGGTATACATGATCTCCCAAAGAACCCAAAGATTTTTTGTCCCAAGTACATGCATGGGGAGTCAAGAAGTTCTGAGGAGCACATACAAGCATTTAAAGATGTCTGTACTCATGCTCAGGTAGCTCATCAGGACGTTGTGTGCAGATTGTTCCCCTATTCATTGGGAGACATGGTGTACAATTAGTACCTGAACTTACCCCAAGGATCGGTGCTAAGTTGGACTGATTTAGAGAATGCCTTCATCAACCAGTTTAGGGTTTATGTAGACCCTTCCATCCTTTACCACCAGTTTTCCACTATAAGAAAAGAACACCATGAACCAATCCCTCTATTCAACACCAGGTTCCAGAGGATGTACAAAAGGTTGCAAGATCCTTACCTAGTGGTGGAAAACATTGCCATCTTGGCATATTTAAGGGTTGAGGACCCTCTGATTGGCTTGTTCTTGAAAAGGACATATTGTGCTAATGAAACTGACTCTTTGGATAAGGTATATCATCTCGCCATTCAGCTGCAACAACAGATCAGTTTTTCAAAGCTGGAGTCTAGGAGGAGTTCTCCCTCCTTTAGGATACCCAATGTCTAATCAAACCTTGCTATTCAATACAGTCCCAGGGATTTCCTATTCCCAATACAGACCCATGTCTAAATTCCAAGGTTCACCTCCCTTGCCATTTTTTAATAATGGTCCCTAGGATTCCTCCCAGCAAAATCAAAATTACCAAAATCAAGCTGGAGGATCAAGTTCAGTTAATTCATCTTTCACTGTGAAGAATGTAGAAAGTGAAAAGACTCTCCAACTGACCAACAAGATGGAGACTCTCAAGAAGACACTATCTTAGATGTCTAATGGAATGGCTCAACTTAGAAAAAATCCCCCTCAGAACTAGAACCAAGGTTTTTAGAATTAGGGAGGATATTCTAATCAGGGTGGTTATCCTAACAGAATCCTAGTTAGAACTATAATACCAACCAGAACACCAATAGTAATTTCCAGAACCAAAACTCCTTTAATCATAACTAACAAAGTTAGAATAGAGGATACAATCAAAAGCCTAGCAATAATAGGCCATGGAATACTGGACCCAATAACGGAGGAGTTTCCCACAATTATCAAGTGGGAGACGAGAGGCCACACACTGCTAATGTGGTAGACCTCAACCTTATGACTAAAGATCTTGCAATCACAAATGGAAGAGGAACTCAATAGTGTAAGATGCATGCCACCCAACCATCTGGTACCCATAGGCCTAGCCCCCGTGTTAGGAGATAGTAACAGGAAACCAAAACAACCTATTACCTCTAGACATAGGCAATATACAAAAATACTCACAAAATAGATAAAGAAGAATTAGGGTCACATTGCTTCCAGAATCAGAAAATCAATTACCAACACAATATGGTAAACTGAATATTGACATAGGAGGAGTGTCATCACAAAGGTTGCATTGGTTATCCAAAGGAGATCTTCCTAGGTCCCGAGCCCCCTCTAGGGTTATCCTAGTAACATCTCACGATTCCGGCCCCACACGCACACCAGTGCAAAATCTATTATCTTTCGAGAAGACAAGATAATGATCTAGCCATTCTAGGCCTTCCCGACTCATCTCAAGTGTCATATAAGCCCTTGAGCCAATGAGCGAGGCTAAATATCTTGTTATATGTGTTAAGCTAATAGATTATTTAATTCTCACTTGTTTATACTAACTCCTAGGTAGTAAGAAGGAGATGAGCTCCTTCTTCGGGAGGATTAATTTCGTAAGGAAATTCATAACAGGGTTTGCAAAAATTGTCAAACCCCTCAACGAGATGATGAAGAAAGATGTTAAAATTGAATGGAGCAATGAGGCTAAATCTACATTTTCGCAGATCAAGCAATCAATATCTAAGGCACCAGTCTTGACCAACCTAGATTACTTAAAGCCTTTTTATATTTATTCATTTGCATCTGATCATTCATGTACATCAGTCCTAACACAACACAGAGGTGAAGGAGATGAAAGACCAATTGCTTTCATGAGCTCACCATTCAAGAATCCAGAAGTCAAGTACCCACCCTTGGAAAAATAGGCTTTTGCATTAGTATGAGCAGTATAAAAAATTCAGGCATTACATTTTGAGAAGCCAAGTTATTGCTATAGTGCCCGATCCAACGATTAAGTCTCTCCTTATGCAAAGTGAATTGGGAGAAAGAAAGGGAAAATGGATGGCTATCCCATTTTTGTGTTGGAATAAAAAATGGGTCCTCATTTTTTGTCTTTTGTTTTGGTTGTCTTTGGTTGTCTGGTCGGGTCTTAGGAGTTCTTTGTTTTTGCTCCTAAGTCCTTCTTTTGTTCTGTCAAAGGCGGGTTCGGAACCAAATCTTGACATGAAACTATTTCAAGGTTTCTAGTTCGGATCCAGTTACGACTTTGACTCCGCCTTCTTCTTTTTCCTTCTCCATTTGTCAGTTGCTTTTGACTAACACTTGTGTTGGTCCGCTCCCTTGTTTTGTGGGTCATTTTCCTTGTGTTTTTGTTTGTTCATTCGCGCAGGATCGGAACCAGGTTTGGAAATGAAATGGGAAGTTTTTAAGTTTTCATTTTTTTGCTCCAATCTCGACTCTGCTTTCCGCTTTTTTTCTTTCTCGCTTTCTTGTCATTTGGGTCGGGTCCGGTGTTCACTCTGGTCCCGCTTCCCTTGTTCATGTATTGTTCTTTGCTTTTGGTTGGGACCGGATCTGAACCTAGAATGGAACTTGGAACTTTGTGAAAGTTCCATTTTTGGTTTTGTCTCCGCCCCCATCTTCATTTGTTGTTTGCAGTTGGTCCTTTTTGTCGGGTCCGGAACCGGGGTTGGAAACAAAATAGGGAATTTTTTGTAATTTCTCTATCTTGTTTCTGACCCAGCTCCACGTCTGCCTTACCTTTTGATGTTTTGTTGACTTGAATTAACTGTCTGATTACGTTGTTGGCTCCATCCCCAATCAACCACATTTATGGCATTAAATGCAACTTTTTCGCATGCACGGATTATCAATTAAAGGTTTAATTATCCTTAAACCGCCTCATTATTATTATCATGCGAATTGTTTAAGAAAATTACGACTAGGGAACTCTAGAGAGAATTGATTTGATCATGGGGGTGAATTGCAGAGCGAATCTTGGTGAGTTTTTGGTCAAATCCTTAGGGGTGTTTTGAGGTGGGTTTCTTTTAATTTTCTTTCTTCTATTTTGTTCTTTTTTTTTGTGTCGTTTTAGCATATTCGCAGGAGGGTTTATTATGTGAATTTGTTTGCTTGTTTCTTGTTTGTTTATTTTCTTTTGTTTTGTCTACTTGTTTCTTTCCTTTTTGTTCTATCCCATTTGGTGTTTGTCTTTCGCTATCATTTCTTTTGGTTTTGTCATTTGTTCAGCTGTCGCTTTCATGACAGGTCAGGTTTGTCATGCTCTGGTTTTTTACTAGGGTTTCAATTTTGAAGGGGTTTCCTTGCTCTAGTAATGAATTTTTTTTTGAAACCCTGTTCTGGTTTTTATCACGTTGGTTTTGGGTGGTTTGTATCAATTTTTCGTCATGCCCTAGTTTTTACAAATAGGGTATCAGGCGAATTGGGGTTTCACAATATAACCTGTTCTTGGTTTTAATGATTATTGTATAGAGGATTTATTGGCATTTTAAAGTTAGGATTTTGCTAGTTTTTGTTGGGGCCCATATGACCTAGGGTTTGGGGCCCATGTGACCATCTTGTTTTGAAGACTCTTCATTGGTTGGTTTTATTCATTCCCGTTCTTTATTATAATGACTATATTTACTCTGGTCGGAAGTGGATTCGGGGAGGAAGTTGAACTTAGTAGCTATCTTTTGTTTTTGGTTTGATTCTCATTCCCATTCCACCTCCAAATTTCTCTCTGATCCGTTCCCATTCCTTCTTATGATGTCAGTGTATTTACTCTTTGTTGAAACCAGGTCTGGGGAGGAAGTTGAACTTGGTAACCATGTTTTGTTTCTGGTTCTGATTCCTGTCCCAGTCCCACTTCCGAGCATGTTTTGGTTCCTATCCCGACCCCGCCACATATTATGAAACATTGCTTATGCCTGATACTTCTATGATTTCGCCTCCAATAAAGGCATAGTTTGACCAAGTGTTATCTTAGAAGGATGGAGCAATGACTTTATGATTGAATAACTTAGATGCTTTGCTCATCTAATATAGGAAATTGCTATAGGTATTGAGAGATGTTGGGAGCATCGAAGGAGGCTTTTGAAAGGAGCCAGCTAGGGGAAACTTCATGGAAAGGAACTAGGCCAAAGAAGATCAAAGTGGAACAACTCCCATATACGTTGAGATGTAAGCATATGGAGGCTGTCCTCACAGCTAGAAAAATTGACTCCGACTGGACTAACATTACTGACACCAATTTGGGTCCTTTCAACTATGAAGAGTTTCATGAGGAGACCTTCACTGAGGAGCAGATTATAGGAAGGACATAAAGGATTGTTTAGTCAAGACTTGCACATCTTGCACTCTTCCCCTTATATGTTCAATGTCCAAAGCTAATTATTGCAGCAACTGGAGCATACAATCCTGCTACTAGGCAATGTGTCGATGTAAAGGGAAATTTCATTATTGATTTCACTCCTCCAATGGTCAAGTTTCTGTTTCATATGCCTAACCCCAAGAATCCCAAATAACTAAATGTGGCAAAGGCTCTAAAGTTGTACAGTGATAACAAAGAGAGAGGAATAGACTTCACATGAATAAGAACTGGATGTGAGTGGAAAAGAAGTCTCTGACCAAACTTCTAGACTAGCCTAAAAGGGAAGATTTTAATAAAGAAATTGGAGATATAATCTTGTTCCTTTCTAGGGTGTTTGGGAAGAGGGATGCTTCACTGTTTAAGGAATGGATGTTTCCTTTTATCCAAGCTATTTTGGATGGGAGGAAACAATTTGATTGGTCAATGATAGTGTCTGATACCATTCATAATCAGATGATAAGGGTGAGAGAAACCAAGGATTTCTTTATGAACTCCTTTGTAATCTATGTAGCGGCCAGAGTAGGGATCTTTCCTGGACTTCGAATAGTGGGTATATTAGGAGAAGCCCAAGGATAGAAGAAGGTGTGGGAGTATTATAACCAACTTACCTTGCATGCATCTAAGCAATATTTTAGAAGGGTTAATGATTCTTTTCTCTATGTTATCATTAACAAGCTTGATGGTGATGCTAGGTATAGGCTTAGCAGGGAGGCAATGGCTTTTGTGAATGAGTGGGGACATTGGTTTATCTAGTACCCTACATTCACTTACTTCAAGAGAGCAGGATTTGATCATTTTAATGGAATTTATTTATCAAGCCTTGGTTGCGAATCTCCAATTTAGCAACAAACATAAGACTGGGTGCCATAAGTTTCCAATGAAGCTAGGAGCCTTTTGTTGTCCACACATTCAGGCTGGTAAGGCTATTTGTGATGAATTAATTTATTTGAGGTTGGGCTTGTACATTGCCAGAAAATACTATGACCCCAAGCATAAGGTGAGGGCTTTACTCCCTAGTGTTTTTGAGAAGCACTTCCATATATTCAAGGATTTTTGGGAAGACTTACAGGATGAGTATTATCTTAGGAAGAGGAATTATGAAAGGATATGTATCCCACTCATGATTGAGTATGGGATAAAAGAAGACATTCCTGATACATTATTTGATGATGGGATAGTTTTAGATCCCGGGTATGATGCAGAAAAGATTGGAACTAAGGATCTTGATCCAATAAATTGGGATGTTTATGAGACCACTGACATAATGCAGATTGCTAGGCCAATGCTTGATAGAAGTATTCAATGGGTTATTTTAAGGGCTAATCAGGCTGAGGCTACATCATCTAAGAAGAGGAAGGTTGCAGATACCACCCAAGGATATAAAATGGTAAAGAGAATGGTGGCACCTAAGGAACCTTTAGAGTTTTTTCCTTCTAAGCAGCAAGAGGATGAGGTGGTTCCTCAAGACTTTTCAGAGGTGCAGGGAGATGCAACAACTGCGGAGGTGGGTGTTTCTACATCTGCTACAAAAGAGGTACCTACTTAGCCCTTTGACGCACAAGAGTCAGGTCATGGATCACCAATGGGAGATCTTCATGGTGAAGCAGAGGTTTTGAGGAAAATGGAGGGCGAGGTAGAGATACATAACATAGAAACAGACTTAGAAAAGACTCCCTCTAATAAAGAGCATCATGTATCAACATCTTTGGATGTGACAAATGATGCAGGCACTGAATATGTATTGAATGAAGAGGATCAATGGAAACTCTTTGAGGAGGGAAAAAAGGGAAGTTGATACTAAGGAACAAGTTGAGGCATCATCTAAGATACAAGAAGAAGGGCCAGAGCATAATCTGAGTTGGCGGCCAAGCAAAACGAGTTGGAAGATAAAGTGAAGGTCGATGAGTTA
>VDFB02200686.1:0-23252 GCA_007258455.2 Sequoia sempervirens | reverse complement strand
CTATTATAGACAGTTTTGTACCCCTTGATGCTTTTGATAACCTACCATATGACGATGATGTAGTAGAGGAGCTTGCTTATTTGGAAAGTCTTGAATGTTGTGATGACATTGAAGCTTCTCTTGATGCTCCTTCTCCTCCTACAAAGAGTTCCATTGATTCTTTGGCTTCTTTGACTTCTAATCCAGATTCAAAGGGTTTGTCTACATGAGTCAATATCCTAAGGCTGAGGACTCTTGCATTCCAACATTGACCAACACCTCCAGTGTTCATGCTTAGACATCTTGTGTGGACACATCATCATGGGATGGCTAGTATAGTTGTACAACATTTAGTTAGATCACATCTCCATCATCTCTTTCTTTTTAGAGTTCAGTGTTGCTACATCCATGGCTTCCTATGATTTAGTGTTGCAAGACATTCATATTAGTCTTCCAGTTTAGCTTCTTAGGATGAGTACTTGATAGATTTAATAGGTTTGTTTTGAGTCCCAAGGATGAGTACTTGATAGATTTAATAGGTTTGTTTTGTGTCCCATCTTGTAGATTTGGTAGACACACTTGAGGACATTCATCTTCTCTTTGATGATAGCTCTATCATAACTATAGTCCCACCATTATTGTCTTTGGATCTTGTTCTTCATTAGTTTCCACCTGGTCTTGGCTTGTCACCTTGTTCATTGTTTAGGCCTGCATTTCCTAATTTGATTGTGGCATCCTTTGATATTGACATGGCAACACTTGAGCAGAGTTCAAAGAATCATATATCATGATTTTTCTTCCTTCATATTCCTATTTGAAATGGGAAGACATCCTACATACACCTTTGGATTTGTTTCTTCCTAAGAGGAGGAACATTTATCAACATTTTTGAATAATCCTCAGCATCCCATGTTGAGCATCTACCATCAGTGTAGGAGATTATACATTGTTGGGGGGCTGCATAGTCTGTCTTCTTCTCTCCTATGGGGGGACATTTATTGTATCTTCATGATGGAAGTAGTCCTTGGGGGGCCATGTTGAGTCTTTCCTTCCTTTCACTTTATCTTGTTTTCCGTTCTTACAGGTTTTTCCCCTTTTTTCCATTTGTGAGACATTCTTTTGTACATGGGTACCTCATTATGCCTTGTAGCCAAGACTCATTTTTGCTTGTTTTCTCATTCTCCCTAAGTTGCGCTTAATGAGGTTGTTGTTGTGAACGATGTTTTCTATCTATCCGGTTTCCTTTTAGGACCTTTTCAAATTAGTCAAGTTTACTTAGGGTATTTAATATGTGTCTCATGTTTTAAGATGTGTCATAATCTTATGTTATCCTATGCCCAACCCTTGGCTATATATACAAAGGTTCCCTCGTTGTACATGATATATCATATGCTCATAATCAAGGTTTGCATTACACGATTCTTTGGCAAATATTGCATAAGCATTACTTTTGTGTGGAAAGAAATTGGTGCTGCAGAGAATCCTGGGCTCCTGTCAACTCTTGTGATTTCTCTTACAGAAGTTACTGTGTAGAGCAGTGAATTTATGAAGTCCACCTTTGATGGAGAAGGTGTTCAGGCTTTCTGTCCTCACCCTCTCTTTTGTCAATTGATGAATACATTCTGTTTCATTATTTTGTGTATCTTTCCTGGCCTGTACCAACATTAAGGACAGTCTTTTCACAAAATGTCCCAGATCGCCACAAAAGAAAGCAGAGTAGAGGAAGAAAGTTTCCAACCACTAACGTAGGAGGCAGACATAAGATTGAACTATTGTGAAAATCAATCTTCAAAATACCTGAAATTGCCTGTGGAACTCACAAATGGGATGGGGTAATTGCTGTTAGTCAGATATTTTACTTGTTGTCGGTTGCTTGTTGTCGGCCGTAGTTGGCCTCGGCCGTAGTTGGCCTCGGTCATACTCGGCAGTTGTCAAATAAAACAATAGTTAGTAAAGAATAATAATGTCATGTGATGTCATGTACTCTCGGCAAAACATGTTTAGATTAATGATAATGTAATGATGTTATGAAACGTCGTGTCGGTTGGTTGTCTAACCACCGCCGAGCGTTATATGTAGTCGGGTGGGAATAGTTGGAGATATACGGATGCTGTTATTGATGTTACATGATGCTATTGCTGATTCCACTCTTTGTACATGATATTTCCTGAGAATGAATAAAGCTTTGGCATTTTCCTATGATATCTGTTAGTTACTGTTTGATCCTATGTTCTGCATATTACACGTTTGCCAGTAGTACGAAAGTTGAATCCCATTCCGTAGGCAAACATTTGGCGCCGTTGCCTGAACGGACTAGGGCATCATCCACAATGGCAGCGTAATGGGTCAACCAACGGAAGAACCTATAAATGCTAATGAGGAACGAGAAGACTCATTGACGGAAGATTTGGTAAATTTGTGGAAAATATCGCTCCGTGATCACGTACGTAGGGAATCCCTCGTTCGGGAGATCCCTGAGGAAGTCATCTGGGATCGGTTGGAAGTGAACGACGAGGTGAACCATCTTCTAAACCGCATGCCCAGGTTGCTGGCCCGCCATTTCATTATTCTGCAAGACTTGCGAGAGGAAGAAGCCCGTGAGCGCCGAAGGCAGCAAATAGTGCAACGTTGTGAAGACCGAAACAAACGAGAAGAGGAAGAACGTGATACTAGTCGACGCCGCACTTCCGGCAACCAGCAATGATCGCTTGAACAACTAAATGCCCGTACGGCCGAACAAAGATAAGAACAGAGTACCTGACGGGCACGGGACTTCAGAAGAGCAAGTTCGGCGATCACTCAGACTACAAGAGCAAGAAAATCGGCGAAGACGACTAAGGCAAGTCGGTAAGGAACTAGATGAGGACTTAATTGAAATTAATCAGAGCATAAAAAGAACATATGAAAATTTGCAAAAAATAGACACATCTATTGAACGAGCACACTACAGTTTGATAGAAGGAAGGGACGAAGACCCCTTCAGCAACACTCCTTACACAGAAAAATATAAACTCTATGACAATGAAGATGAATTGAATAGTAGCATCAGACGATTTCGAGAGTTGTCACTCTCGGACGACGACACAGAGTTAAGGAGGGGAAGGCTAGAGCTTAAGACCCCAGGGTAGAGAGAGCATCGGTAGCGGAATCACGAGGGACCCGCGGTGTTGCGGACCCGGTAGCCGGGCGGCGTGGCGATGACTTCGTCACGTGGCGAGAGTCTTTGGTAGCGCCTGAGGGGCCGTAGCGAGAATCCACTAGTCCCTGTCCGGTCAAAACACAAGGAGGTCAATAAGGGGAGGTCAACCCGGTAAAGATAGGCTCCAGCAGGATCGGCAAAGTTGCGAAATTCATGAGAATGGATTACGGCGAGGATCCGGAAATGCGGCATTGCAAGACATGTAGAACTATCACGGATAGCGGTGACGGGATGGCCCGACCCGGTGGCTAAGGGCATTTCCAGCAACACTCAGGGACAGTGCCATTGACTGGAACTCGGAACTGGATCAAGCACAGAGAGCCACATGGAGGGTCCTGAAGCAAAACTTTGAAGCGGAGTTCAAACTTCTGCGGGACGATAGTGAGATCGTCACTGAAATATATCATACCAAACAAGGGAAGCATGAGAACGTACGGACCTACAACAGGAGGTTGAAAGACTTGATCGGGAAGCTGGAGGCACAGCCAGCCGATGGGTTAAAGAAACGATGGTTCATTGAGGGACTGATTCCCTCACTTCGGCGAAAGATGAAAGTAGTACCGCCGTCCTCGTACACCGAAGCATACAATCGGGCGATGGATATTGAAAGTGAAAATAGGACTTCCTCGAAGGGAAAGAGGAGGGATGACGACGAGAGTGCTGAGGACAGTGACGATGAATCGGCAACCGTACAGGCCCTTCGGCGGGATATGATGCGGATAATGAAAGAACTGAAGGCCGACAAGGACGGATCCAAAGAGGCCAATGAATTATGGTGTACGGACTGTAAATCGGAAGGTCACACAAAGGCAAGTTGCCCAAAAAAGTTATTCTGTGACATCTGCCAGGTCATGGGACACTCCGTCAAGGAGTGCCCATACAATCTAAAAACTAAAAGTTCGCAAGTATTCTTCACTCAAGGCGAACAGTCAACACCGCCAACCACGCCACCGAAGCCACAGAACAATAATGCATCCCCTGGAGGCTACCGCAACAATCGGCGAAATACGCCGAGAAGTAAAATTCAGTATGACAGCAAAGGACGACCGATGATTCAGTGCCGGAACTGTAACGAATGGGGTCACTTTGCGAGGGATTGCCAGAGCGGCCAAGGCAGCGGGGGAAAATTGTGCAAGTGGTGTGGACCTGGTGACCATGAAGACACCGACTGTCCGAAGCAAAAAGGAAGTATCAATATGCTGGAGGTAGCCGACGAGGAGGTCTTGGCGATTACGAGAGCACAGTCAAAACGAGCAAATTATCCAGATCCCCGTACGGAGAAAGAAAGATTTCGGGAGGCCAAGACAAAAGTAGCCGAGGCAATGGCGAATGAAGGCAAGAACTATAAAGCTACCAGTACGTTGCTACAGTCGGAGTCGGAGAAGAATATCGTACGGCAGGTGCTTCACACAACCGTACCCATTAAGGTAACTGATCTTTTGCAAACAATGCCTTCTCTCAAAGTAGCACTTACCAATGCTATTGGAGAAAATCTTCCGAAGAGTTCACCAGAACGTACGCCAGAAGTGGTAGCCGAGACTTCGGATCCAATGCTCCTAGCAGTAAGCATCGGGAGGAAACCAGCCGTCGTCGAGATGGAAATCTTGGGCATGAAACTATCTAATACTATCGTCGATGGTGGTTCAGGAGTAAACGTACTGCCAGAGGAGACTTGGAAGTGTCTGGGCAAGCCGACTCTTTGGCCCCCGACATTCCACCTCGTGGGAGCAGATCAACATGGCATCAGGCCGTTGGGTATACTGATGGAGCAGAAGGTCTCGATCGGCACGCAACTATTCCTGTTGAATTTTGTAGTCATCCCAATGGAGAAGAAGGCGTACGATGCACTCTTGGGACGGGGATGGCTGATTGCTGCCAAGGCAACCCACAACTGGAAGCGGAATACGCTCTCAATAGAAAATCGGGGGAGGAAATACACCATTGATCTGAAGAACCAGGCCGTCAGCGAGGATTTGGCATCCTCGGCATCTGAATCCGGAGGAGACTCGGACGACGAGGAGAGAAAGACAATGGAACCAGATGAAGAGGGGGTGTTGGAGATCGGCAGTTGCTCCGAAGATGAGACCAGTTCACTGAGCGGATTGTTTCACTGGCAGATGGAGGATTATGAAGTCTTCCACCCGGATTGCCACATGCTGCAGGTCAAGGAGGGGGAAGAAGAAAAGGATAATGGCTCGACCAATGAGACATTCCCACCTGAGTACGGAGAATATAAAGAAGGTACGGCCGAATTGGATGTAACTCCAGCCCACAAGTTCGAGCAGGACAAAATCATAAAGTACGAGGAACCAACATTGAAAAAAGTCAACCTCGGGGAATTAACCAAACCGAAGGAGATTTTGGTCGGCGATGACTGGGACCCTGTCCTGAAAGCAGCAGCGTTCAGAATCTTCATGGAATACAAAGACGCTTTCGCCTGGACGTACAAGGATTTGAAAGGCATCCCACCGGAGTTATGTGTGCACAGGATTCCTCTCGTACCGGGAGCCCAGCCCGTACGGAAGCGACCGTACAGAATGAACAAAAATTATGCCGCCAAAGTACAGGAGGAGATCGAGAAGATGCTGGAGGCCGGCATCATTTTCAAGGTGGAAGTGAGCGAGTGGGTATCGCCGATCGTCATATCATTGAAGAAAGAGAAGGAGCAAATTAGAATCTGTGTTGACTTCCGTAGCCTGAATGCAGTGACTATCAAGGATCCATTTCCCATTCCTTTCACCGACTCGATTCTGGAAGAAGTTGCCGGGCACGAAATGTACTCCTTTCTCGATGGCTTCTCGGGTTACAATCAGATCAGTATCGCCGAGGAAGACAAATTGAAGACTACATTCGTCGTCGAAGATGGGGTGTACGCATACAACCGTATGCCGTTTGGATTATGCAACGCACCAGCTACATTCCAGAGAATAATACTCCACATCTTTGATAAAATGTCGGTAGGTAATTTCAAAGCCTTCCTGGATGATTGGTCGATTTATAGCGATAAGGAAAAACATTTGAAAGCTTTAGGCGAGTGCATGGAACGGTGTAGAGCGGCCCGCCTTGCCTTGAATCCGAAAAAATGCAGATTTATGGTGCCGCAGGGGAAGTTGCTCGGACACATCGTGTGCAAAGCTGGGTTGAAAACGGATCCCGACAAGGTGCGAGTCATCGTACAGATGGAAGCCCCCGAGAATGTCACTGGAGTAAAATCTTTCCTCGGCCATGTGGGATACTACCGGAGGTTCATTAAAAATTTTGCCCAAGTATCGTACCCTCTCGACCTACTGACGAGGAAAGGTCAACCATTCGTGTGGGCCGAAGAACAGGAGAGGGCATTTCAGGAACTGAAGGATCGGCTGATCAGCTCACCCATATTGATGTACCCGGACTGGGACAAGGAATTCCACGTACACGTAGACGCTTCTAATTTTGCCATCGGAGCAACCCTAGCACAAGTGGGAGCGCACGGGCTGGATCAACCAGTATTCTTCGCCAGCCGGCTACTCTCAAAGGCAGAAAGGAATTATAGTACGACCGAGCGTGAGGCACTGGGAATGGTGTACGCCGTACAGAAGTTCAGGCATTACCTCCTCGCCACACCGTTCACTTTTTACGTGGACCACCAAGCTCTGATGTACCTGGTAAACAAACCAATTATTCAAGGACGGGTGAGTAGATGGCTGTTGTTGTTGCAAGAATTTACGTTCACCATCATCGTACGGCCAGGGAAAAGCCATGTTATCGCCGACCAACTATCTAGGATCCGGTCGGGTGAACCTGCAGAGGATGGGGTGAACGAAGACTTTCCGGACGCACATTTATTTCAGATTGCAATATTGCCGTCATGGTACGAGAAGATTGGCGACTATCTATCCACATCCACATTCCCAAGTGATATGCCACCAGCCGAGAGGAGGAAGATCGTACTGAAAAGCAAGACATTTCAATTAATCAATGGGCTACTTTACAAGATGGGACCCGACCAGATCCTCCGGAGGTGTGTCGTCGAGGAAGAAATACCTGGCGTACTAAAAGAGGCGCATGAAGGACTGGCTGGCGGCCATATGGGACCTGATGCTACAGCAAGGAAGATCCTCTTGGCAGGTCTATGGTGGCCGACGATGCACACTGACGCCAAAGAATGGGTGGTAGGCTGCGATACCTGCCAAAGGGTCGGAAAACCATTGAAGCGGGATTTCATGCCACTGCATCCCTCACAGCCTCAGGAGTTGTTCGAACGATGGGGTTTGGACTTCATCGGACCGCTGAAGGTGAGTCACTTGCATCGATGCCGATATATTGTGGTCGCTACAGAGTACCTGACGAAGTGGGCTGAAGCTCGAGCGTTGCCAGACAATACAGCACAAAGTACGGCAAGATTCATCTATGAGCAGATAGTAACAAGGTACGGCATCCCCATGCGGATCACGAGTGATCGGGGAGGGCACTTTGTTAATCATGTTATCAGGTTGATGACGACAGAGTTCCGAATCTTTCACAACCTGTCCAGTCCGTACTACCCGAGAGCTAATGGCCAGGCAGAGTCGACAAATAAGGTGCTCGTGTCAGTGATTCACAAATCATGTGGTGTGGAAGAAGCTGACTGGGAAGAAAGGTTACCAGCCGTACTATGGGCATACCGTACGACGTACAAGGTAACAACTGGCCACACGCCTTTCCAGTTAATGTACGGTCAGGAGGCGGTGATGCCGATGGAATATATGGTACCAAGTCTGAGGATAGCCGTGGAAAATCGGTTGGGTGATACCGAAAGTTTAAAGGAAAGACTATACCAACTGAGTAAGCTGGACGAGCGAAGAGTGATGGCACAATGGGCAACGGAGAACATGCAACGGCGACGGAAATATTGGCACGACAAGCATCTCCGGCGAATGAATTTCCGACCAGGACAGTTAGTTCTGAAGTATAACGGCCGTAACGAGATCAAGCCGGGAAAGTTTAAGGTTCGTTGGTTGGGACCGTTCCGAGTTCGGGAAATAGGTGACAATGGGTCTATAAAATTGGAAAATCTCGATGGGTCATTGATAGTGGAGGCAATCAACGGATCGAAGCTAAAGCCATACCAGGAGAGAAAGGAGAAGAATACAATCGCCATAAACATGTTGGGATATGCAACAAAGGAAGATTGGCCTGTACAAAGTGAAGGGCCGAGAAAACAAGACTGGGGACTAGGAGGTCCTGGTTACGTCGCAGACAATGTCTGGGCAGAATCAGGGCGAGATCAAATAAATGAAGAGAGGTTGGCAGAGAAGCGGGTAGAAGGAATTGCAGTACCACAAATACACAAACACTTGACCAATGCAGTATTCGGAACCCCTGCATTGTGGCGTCGGATGGGGGGACATTGGCATTATGTAGCCCCTTATGAAGGAATAAGACGGGGATATATAGCCAAGGAATTGGACGCGGAAGCCCAAGCTGAAAAGGAGAACCAGGCAGAAGAACACGATGAACTGCAAAAAGATGACGAGGAAGAATGGACTGATGAACAATGGGATGCTTATTTCGAGAAGAAGGCCCCTTGTTTAAAGACGGTGTTGAGGACAGAAGATACGTTCGTGTCAACGGTGGATGGATATACAGACGATCTCCTGAAACAAATGCGTCGAGAAAGAAGAAAAATACCAAGGATTAGGAAGATCGCAACTCAAGATGGACTCTGGAAAATAATTCCTAACCTGGCGGGACCGCCGACAGTACAAGGTGACGATGTTACGTGGTATCAACAGTATGGCGGAAGATACATCGACGGAAGTTTTCGAGGTATTGGTCCTGCCCCTTTACTGGATAAATGGTTTGATATAGAATATATAGGATCCTGTTGCGAGGAAGAATGTTATAAACGACCACCACACACATGTAAATGGTATTACACGTCAGAATTAAAAGTCCCAACACACAGTGAAGTCAGAGGAATAAAGAGAAAAGAAGAGAGAAGGGAGGAGAGAGAAGATGGAAAAAAGGGGAAAAAATTAAAACGAAAAGAAGAGAGAGAAAAAGAAGAGAGAAAAAGAGGAGAGAGAAAAAGAACGAAAGTTGAAAGAAATAAAAATAAAGAAAAAAGAAGCTGTGAAAATAAAAGAAAATGACGGAGTAAGTAAAGAGCAAGGCGTATGGGAAGGAAAAGAAAAAGACGAGGGAATTAAAAGAAATCAAGGAGAAGTCAGGAAAAAAGGCAATAAATTAAATAATAGATTAAAAAAGTCGGCCATCAGAAGAAATATTCAATTAAGAAAAGTATGGAAGATTAAAATACACGTCTGGAGTATTAAAAGGCAAAATGGGAAATTAAATAAGAAAAGTAAAAGGCGCAAAAGTGAAGGGAAGCATATTAAAATATGTCAACACACGGGAAAAAAGCAAGGCGTACGGCCAAGGGCGAAGGAGAGTAAGGAGAGAAATAACATAAATACAAATCCTCAAACCGTACGGCCCATTCAGGAAGCCACAAGTCGAAGACAAGAGCACAGAGAAGAAGGGAGGACGAGCTTGCAGGAGTTTAACAGTTGCCGAGGCATACAGAGAGCAGAGGAAGAAGACGTACGGCAACAGAGAGCAGAGGAGGGAGGCGTACGGCATCAGGGAATAGGAGCCGTACGACATCAAAAATCTTGCACTCAGCACAAGTCGCCAGGGAAGGGAAACGTACGGCGTCCAAGAGATCTCAAAACCGTACGGCATTTGCAAACTGAGAAAACCGTACGGCCTCTGCCAGTGAAGAAATCCGTACGGCCTCTGCCAGTGGAGAAATCCGTACGGCCTCTGCCAGTGAAGAAATCCGTACGGCCTCTGTCAGTGGAGAAATCCGTACGGCCTCTGCCAGTGAAGAAATTCGCCAAGGATAAAACCGTACGGCAATTCAGCCTCAGAGAAATCCGTACAAAATTCAAACTAAGAGAAATCCGTACAAAATTTACATTCCAAAGAAGTCCGTACGGCACAAATTGCCTCAAAGAGAACCGTACGGCATCAGCACAGGGGGATCCGTACGGCATCAGGGGTATCAAGAAATTTCGTACGGCATTGGCACTACAGAAGGATCCGTACGGCATCAGCATTACAGGGGGATTCGTACGGACTCAAGGTTTCACAGCCGTACGGCCATTCATCCAAGCCGTACGGCCTTGGCAGATCATCTGGCAGTTCGGCAGTCTCCCTCGGCCGTTCGGCAATTTTTGGCAGTTCGGCAGCCTTCGTCAGCAGTTTGGCAGTTTCTGGCACTTCGGCAATTTTCACCGGCAGTTCGGCAGTTTTCACCGGCAGTTCGGCAGTTTTCATAGTTTCGGCAGTCTCGAGGGTTATAAAATCGGCTGGAATCGCCGAACTGACAGGAAGATGGACAAAGGCAAGAAGGCGATGCAATATCAGCCAAAGGTAGCCTCGGCTGCGAAGAGAAAAAAGATGGATGCCGATGACACGATGACATGGGAGAACTTGACCGGCAACGAGTGCAAGCAATGGTGGCGAAGCACTCCGGACGACCACTCTCTTAAGGTCGCGCTTAGACACGCTCGGGTGGACAAGGCTGTGCTCGTGCCCTTTTTCAGTTCTCGGGAGTTTGAGCCTTGGCTGAAGGCGATGGTGGAGAACTACTGCAGGCATACGCACAAGTCTGTCATCGATTACAGAGGTTGCCCAGTGACAGTTTCATTCTGGCCTCAGGACTTTGAGAGGGTGTTCGGCGTCCCAGCCTCGGGAATAGGGGTTAATAAGCCCAAGAAAATGACGCAGGAACACAAAGAACTGCTGGTCAAGCAAGTGTGCCGAAGCGACTTGTCAGCCGAAGAACAGCGTACCATATGGAATACTGGCAATCGAGGCCTCCGGAAGGGTCACCTAGCAACGGCAGAATGGAAATGTTTGCTTGACCTGATGAAGTGCCGACTCACAGGGGCTAGCCGAGCATCGGACATTGCCTTATGGCAGGTGGATTTCATGGTCGGACTTCGGGTTGGCCGAGTATACAACTGGGCGAGGCTACTCACGGAGCGGATAAGGGATTTTCTGGCGCAGAGGCATAAGGCCTTTTATATGACTCAGCACGCCATAGCTCTCTTTTTGGATGCCGTGCACACACAAGGGCCCGAGGGCAATTGGGGTCGGTTGCGGCCACTCACTCACCTGGACCTAGGATGGCCTACCGTATTCTACTGGTCGGAGTTGGAAGCAAAGCAAGCCGGCGAGGGCACAGCCTCGGGGAAAAAGAGGAAACGGAAGGAGGCATCGGTGGAAGAGGAAACATCGGAGGAGGAGGCCTCAGAGGAGAGCGATGCATCGGACAGAGAGGAACCTATCGACTTATCTTCCTCGCCATCGGAGTCCAGTCCACCAGCCGATGAGGAAGTATCTGTTGCCATCCCCGAAATTGGTAGAGATTGATTTCTACGATATTACAGCGGCCGGGATTCACCCGCCGAACGCCCGACCCGGCGAACCTTTTCGGTCCACGTTCACCCTCCGTTGCACGGTTAAGGCGGACGGATGTTGGTGCCGCTTCCGGCGGGAGCATCGCCGAGTGGAGCACCTCATACACCACATCCGCGAGGCGATTACCATATCGTGGCGGAGTTCCAGCTGCCTCGGTGGAATATTGCGGTTGCCATTACTGCAAATGCGACGCTCCGGCAGCCACGGGAGTGGCAACCTCGGCAGGAGTTAGGGGAAGGACTGAGGCCACGGAGGAGACGACTCCAACCCCAGGAGCACCCGGGGTAGCACAGATCGACAGTTGGCTGGGGTCGGTGGGCCTCACTCTCGACGTGGACGAGCAGCCAGCCGAGCAGCCAGACGAGCAGGAGAAGAGTCCCTCGGAGGGACAAGGGGATAAGGAGGGGCCGATCATTCACACCCAGCAGAGTGAGACGGCCAGGATCGGTGAAGACACTTGCACTCCCGGAGGCGAGCATAGCCGAGGCACCAGAGACAGCCATTCAGGAGCCTCAGCCGGCAGACGGGGAACAGCCTCAGGAGGAGACGGAACATTGCATACCTTCGGATGATGAGGAGGACGGGGAGGGCGCCTCCACAGAGGGCTTCGTCGTGGAAATGTCTCAGCCAGACCCGTCGGATCCGGTAGGCACAGTACAGAGATATGTGGAGGAGCTCGAGCACATGGGTAGATTGATGATCCGTGTGGGACAGGTTTCCAGGGACCTGAGGATTGGCCGATCGCCTCTGGTAGGCCAGGAGGTTCACCGAATTCGGGGATTTGTGCAGATGGGGTGTGAGGCGGAGTTTATACGGATATTTGGCGAGGGGTGGCCGGCAGGAGAGACTCCTGCCATGATGAGAGCCTGGCGAGGTCGGCCACCGAGGCTAGTAGGACGGGATGCAGGCGTCCTAGAGAGTTTATACTATATCGAGCTAGCCTTCCGAGATGTGTTTCTTCTGATGAAGCGCCAGAGATTTTCCACTGATGTTGCAGTATCTCGCCGAGTGGATGCCTACAGACTTCTTCAGCGGGTCAAGGATGAGTCGGCTGCGACCATCAAGAGCATTCAGGATAACTTGACTGAGCAGTCTCAGCTCGCCAGTGACAGGGGAGCCCGATTGGAGATCTTGGAGCCTCGGGTGATAGCCTTGGAGGAGGAGGCACAGCAGAAAGAGGCAGCCTGGCAGCAGCGAATGAAAGCATTGGAGGACCAGTTAGCTGCCAAAGAGGTAGAGTTGGCGGCCAAGAATGCCGAGGCAGAGCAGGCAAAGAGCCAACTGATGGAGGCAGCCCGGATGGTGAAGGCGGCGAGGGAGAGGGAGATCCTGGCAGATCGGCAGCTTCGTACACGCACGGAGGAGCTGAGGCGCCTGAGAGCAGAGCATTCTTCCACTACTCCGACGTCATCGGTGCATCCAGGGACGCACTCCCTTCCCCCTACCTCTCAGTAATCTTATCATGTTGTATCTGTCGTCTGGAAGACGACTTTCTTTTTGGGGGGGATGATGTTAGTCAGATATTTTACTTGTTGTCGGTTGCTTGTTGTCGGCCGTAGTTGGTCGGCCGTAGTTGGCCTCGGTCATACTCGGCAGTTGTCAAATAAAACAATAGTTAGTAAAGAATAATAATGTCATGTGATGTCATGTACTCTCGGCAAAACATGTTTAGATTAATGATAATGTAATGATGTTATGAAACGTCGTGTCGGTTGGTTGTCTAACCACCGCCGAGCGTTATATGTAGTCGGGTGGGAATAGTCGGAGATATACGGATGCTGTTATTGATGTTACATGATGCTATTGCTGATTCCACTCTTTGTACATGATATTTCCTGAGAATGAATAAAGCTTTGGCATTTTCCTATGATATCTGTTAGTTACTGTTTGATCCTATGTTCTAGATATTACACGTTTGCCAGTAGTACGTAAAGTTGAATCCCATTCCGTAGGCAAACAATTGCAAGAACCAACACCTAAGACAGAAGGATCTAACTTAAATAAATAAATGGCACTGAGACACTGGCAGGTCTCTAAGGTCTTATGAGGACATAAAACATTTTATATGCCCTTTTTACATGCATTTAATTCCTCCTATATTACAAAATAATTTTTTGTCTGGCCGTTAATGCATAGGCTTAAACTTTCAATCCAATGAACAAAAATACAAGATTCCACGTAAAATATTCCTCAACAATTATCACCTCATTATACACAATTAAAATGTTATTTACAGACATTATATTCCTTTAATGTTTAGCATCCACCCTTACATCAAAACATGAAGTTTACCCTTATTATAGAACATAGTTTCTATATTGCTTCCATTTTACAGGACCTTTTAGGTTTCACATATATTTTAAAGACAATAAGATAGAAAGACTTTAAGACAGTTCAACATTTCATCTCATACATTCCACTAACATGATTTATCAGCTTCCTTACGCTTTACCTCAAAACCACTAGCATGAAAATATTTCCTTATCCTTTTTTGATTTGATTCCAAATATTAAACTAACCATATGCCTTATTCCAAGTTATTCAAGAGATTGATAGAATTAATGCTTTGTAAAATTATTTGATAAGTGGCATGAATATGATCAAGACTTGGACAAGGTTTTCTTGTTTAGATAAATAAAGTATGGAGAGAACAATGGGCCTCCTTGACCTAGCATCCAAAAGGTAATTTTTTTTCAAAGGTGTAGGTAATATGATGAAATTTCAAAATTCAAAACAGCATATAAAGGGCATGTAAAACATTGAAAAACTGAAGATATGAAGAAGTAATATTTAAGCAGTCTCTGAATAAAAGTAGACTTGATGTGAAGACAGTGATAGAGGCCTGAACAGATCAATGTGGAAAGAAAGCTGAAGAATATGGTTAGGATGACCAAATTGCTGTTGCTCTGGAGGCATAAACGGGTTTATCTGCAGAAGATAGTCTTTGTTGCAACCAGCTCACCATCTCGAGCAAGGCATGAGTACTTGCTACTTTTGGATATTCTTTGCAATTGTATTCTACTTCGTCTCAGGTGAAAAAATCAATTTTCAGGATGATGTGCCGGTGGTCTTCAATTTGATTGTAATACAAACACTCATTTCTTAGTCAGTTGTCAACTGTGTAGGCTAATGGTCATGCATGTGATCTAGAACAATGGGTGCAGTGAAAGGCTGGACATGACCAGGTTGTAGTGAGGTTTAAACACGAAACATTTTGCTTTCCTCTACAAACATGCAATGAATGCCTCTGAACTGGCTTATATCTGTCACAGTTTGGGTTTGAAATAAATCACGGTATTGCTGCAATTGTATCATGAGCATTGCAGAATTCTTTGGAAGGCCTCATAGGTGATTGGAATTCTGACATTGATTTCACAATTCAATGGCTTTTATAATGACCTATTCAATGGCCTCATGTTCAGATGCTTATATCTTGCCTCGTCTACACAAGGCTCTTCAAAATGTAATAATGACATGCAGTATGGCACTTAACATCTGCAAGAATGACCCTGCAACAGAAATTGTCTCAGGATGATCTTGTTCATCATGACACTACAATACTTCTAATTTTATTGATCCGTACCTCTGGAACCTTGTGGACTCCTGAAATTAATTCAGCTGTGGCTATCTTCAATAATTGCTGAATCTCTGCACTCCGGCATTCCATTTTGGCGACATCATCAAGAGCATGTAATTGTTTTTTGAAGTCAGTGTTTTCTAAACTGATTGGCTAGTGTTAGTTTTGGCAACATATTGGGTAATTTAAATTTGGTGACAATGACTTATATACATCTAGGATTTGTAAAGAGATTCTAACTCGTGGTATGGGTTTTAATACAAAGAGGTTTATTGCATTGTTTACTACTTGTACTATTTCCTTTCCTTTTTACAATCAGAGAATTTTAATTGTCCTTATACTTTATAAGAACTGTAGTTTTGGGTAAATGTTGCTGAAATGCTGTAGTTGTATGCAGGTCTTCAGGGTTATTTTTATGCTTCTTTTCAGTTATGTACGCTGTGTAGGAGTTGATGACCAATATGAGAAGCATGTTGGAATGACCCAATATTAGAGGCACGTTGGAACTTGACCAAGTCAAGGCATGTCTTGGTTCCCTTTTGATGATATTTATCAATTGCCATTCCATAGTTTGGATAACGTTTAGACAATTTGATAATTCATATGCCATTTTATCAAATATTATGTGAAATTACTATATTAAATATTTTCTTAGATTTCCTAGCATTCATGTTTTGAATTTTGTGGTGGAAACCAATTTTGATAAAGTAAGAACATTCTTGAATTCATATTTTTTTCCTCATCAAAATTTGTGCCTCTTCTGGCTCTTGGGTATTGAATTTTTCGTACATGTTATTCCATTTGGACATGGTTTATTGCAAAACAAAACATTTTCCTTAGTCATGTTTAATGCATTAATGCCAGAAATAATTATTCTCTGGCCAGTGCTAATGATTGTGTGCTAGTTTTCTGAACACAATTTCCTGCATGCCTGTGATATTCTACGATAACCTATATCATATTCTGTTTTTCTTAACTTGTTAGTATGTCAGCTTGACACTTATTTTATATGATAAATGATGGAAAGAATTAAAAACTAGGGTCTCTAAGTAAAGAAAAGAGAGGCATAACTTGCTTATGGCTGTCATGTACTTATGAACAGACAAGAGTGCTCCTTTTACGCAGTATTGTCATTTCATAGACTGTCTGTTCCAAGTCATTATTTGATGTATGAAGAGTTTGCTTTCAAAAGTCTTCTTGGTCACATGTTTCCACGTGCCAAAAAAGCCCCATCAAGAACCTTGAAATCTTTGTTGGTTGATCACTAATGACCTTCCTAATTGTACTGATAGAGTGCCCACTATTAATATTGAGCTCTTTCTTCACATTGTAGATGTGATGCAACTCAAATGGATTACTGCTGTCTCTGGCTAGGTAAACCTTATCAAGATGACCGTAAGTCAATTTATAAAGGATGTAATATCACCTATGAACATCAAAATGATTGTGAGACCTGCTATTCAAATCCTCACACTTGAGTGCTCTTCCTTACTGGCAATATCATAGTCAGACTTCCTTGCTATATTAAATATTGGTTTGATAAGTCAATAGAAACTTTAACAATATTTTTGTAATGTCCCAATTTTCGGGTTATCTTGCTTTGCAATTGGAGATGTCCTTTTGGGTTTGTGTCAACGTGATTAGAGGGGTAATTTGATGTTACTAGTGAGCCCGAATGGTTTAGAGGAGTTCTATGATACTTTCAAATGTTATTTTTGACTTCCGGTTTGGGCTCCAAGATTCTTGGAGGGAGAAACTATTTATAGTAAGTCATCTGATCAGGTTCTTTTATCATCTTTCATCATTGAGATCACTCTTGTGTAGTCAATTTTCGATTCCGATGCATTTCGACCATTTTTCGTAATTTGGATGTATTAATGAGCTATATTTAATTAAATTCCCTAAGGTTGTTAATTTAATTAAAATATTAAGGGGGGGCATCTTAGTGTTACAGCTCGTTGGAACCGAGATGAAAAGTTTTAAACATTGGGATGTTGAAAAATGGCTTCCGGTGCAAGGAAATGTTTTAAAATAAAATAAATCACTTTTTGGAGTTGAAAGGTTTAATAAATTAATAAAGTGATTTTAAAAAAAGAGTTTCTGGAAAGTTCCCTAAAAAGGCTTGTAAAAAGGGGAATTGAGAGCTCATTTGGTAGGTTATGTTATGTTATGTTTGGATATTGCTTTGGATTTGGAGGAGATTGCTTCTCTCTGGTTTGTGAGGACAAAACCTCTTACAGTTGACATCTTCTACGCTGTTGAAAGACACAGTTTGGGAGATTCTTGGTGATTTCATACAGAGATCACAGTTGGGTTTATTGTGGAGTTTATAATTCAAGTTTTCAGGGTTAATGCAGGTTTTTAAAGCTATCTGGGCAGATTTGAAGGAGAATATTGAGTTTTGGTTGTAGAACCTTTCTCTTTACTGGTCATACCTTTTCCATCTGTTAGCCATACCTCTTGTGGCTGGCTGTGCATGCTGATTTGGTTCATTTCTAGAGGCGGCGTTGAGATTGCAGACTTATTTCCAACTGCATGTTGGCGCCTAGGGCATGCAAGCACTCTTTTGTCACTCTAGTATTATTTCTGAAATATTTATGCATGTTAGTTGCATGTACTTGCATGTTGCTTGCATGTGAGCTGCATGAGCTTGCATGCTATTGCATGTGTTGATTTAGATAAGTGGTGATATTTTGCGTACTGGGTTGCTGTTATTTTGAAGGAAAACAATTCTGATCAATGTTTAAATTTGGAATTTCTCTGCTATTGTATTTCATGAAATTTCAGTATTTTCAGAACTATTATTTGCTGCAAATAATTATTGTAATCTGCTGTTATATTCAAATCATTTAAATCAAAACACAAACCTCTTTTGCATTTTTGTCTAGTCTGAAAGAACACAATAAAAAACTTAGTATTTTTAATCTAAAAAGAACAACAGGGCTGCATACTGCAGTGGTATCAGAGCAGGTTTTTCCTGCTAGCCAGTTGGTGTATGAACTTTTGTTGCAGACTTTCAGTGATTGCATGCCATTTTTCAGTGGTGAATCATGGAATGACAAAATGAGAAAACCGGATTTATATCAGCTTTGCCAATTAGGTATAAAACTCAAGGAACCACGTCTGTTGAAAGGGACACTCCTTTGCACACTAGAAGAGGCAAAAAAATGTCTATCCAAGGTAACTCAGTCTCCCTCTAGCACGATGAAAATTTTCATGAATCGCTTGATTGACTCGTTGGGAAATCTAGAACTTTTGAAACACCATGATGAGAAGGTCAGACTATTAGTTATCACATGTATCGGTGAAATCACATGGATGATTGCACCAAAAATTCCATACAATGATGTCGTCATGAGGACAGTGTTTCAGTTGATTATAGAAAATTTCCAAGAGTTAGATGAAATCAGCAGTCCATATTTTGCTAAGAGGGTTATTATTCTTGAGACTGTTGCAAAGGTTAGGTTGTGTGTCTTGATGTTGGATCTTGGTTGCAATGATTTTATTGTGAAGATGTTACAGTACTTCTTTTTGGTCATCAAGAAGTCACATTCTAGTAATATTGTTGCTGCAATGCAAACAATCATGACAATAACCATATACAAGAGTGACAACATTCCTCAATTGCTTTTATTAGTTTTGCAATATTATATGTAGGAAGATGGATGGATGATAACATTAACTGCGAAAGCATTAGCACAACAAGTGGTTGACCAATCTGGGCATAAGTTGAAATCATACTTTGCTAAGATGACAGCTGATCCAAAGAAAGACTTACAAAAAGAGGAGTTCAAATCAAAAGCTGTTGATGACAAGAATGCCTTACCTCATGATGGGTGTTTGACAAAACCCTAGGTTGACTCCTTGGAAGCACATGCATCTATACCTATTGAGGATGTGTGCAATGAGATTGACAAAATTGCAGCCTTGAATACTCCTTTAGAGCTATTTAGTGAAGTTGTAGACACTAGTACTAGGGTTGGCAATGTTGAGATCATTAATACATTTTCAGATGATGGGCTTGTTGAAGGAAAAATGAAGTTTTCAAATTAACTAACAATGATGATTCTTCATCTCATTACAGTGATGGTGACATAGGTGGTTTTTGTTTTGACTTCCAGACCCAACTTATGGAGAGATACTTATGTTGACAGCAGTATTGGTGAGTTGGAAAGTGACTTATTTAGAGAGACAACACCAAAAGAGGAGCACAGTGAGCACACATTCTCTGAACAAAGCAATAAGCATTTTAACACACGGGATCCGGGTGTGTTGACACCAAAGTATGATGAGGATCCTACATGGAATAAATTTCCTTTTGATTGTGATGATGTTCAGATTTTAGAGCACAACGCATGTATGGAAGATGGCATCGATGGTGTCGATTCATTTCTTGAAAACAAATTTGATTTATCAACACATGAAGTTGACTTTGAGCAAGGGTTTAGTGACTTTGATGATTTGGATTCACAATTTACTACTGAAAATGATAATGGAAAGACTTAGGTGATTTGGGACAACGTTGGAGTCATTAGTGACATGTATGAAGGTTCTGATTATAGTATTCATCATAGCAACAATTCACTTTTTTCGCATGAAAATGATTGGAAGAATCAATTTGTGGTGATTACTGATAACCCATTGTTTGAGATGGGTGTTGATATGGCATATGACAATCCACTCTTTGAGTTGGATGATGGGACTACTCCTAGTTGTAGCATTGCATTGGGTGAAAATAACAAAGCATGGGATCTAGGAGAATATTGAGAACTTGAGTTGGAGTGTAGTTTTCAGTGTGGTTTTGATTTAAGTTCACATTGTGAGGTGATTGGTTACCCACTTGGGAGACCACCGGATATGAAATGCATGGAGACAAAGGAAGATTGCATAAGGAGTGTTGTTACAGCAGGAGACACAATATCTTCATGGGACAAATTGATTCATGGAAACTTCTTCATTTTTGAAATTGAAAGGTTTCCAAATAATGCTCTTGAGCTTGCTAGAAGTTTCAAAACAATAGCAAGGTAAATTGTCAGAGCTTTCACGAATGGGCTACATGGGTTTACCAAAGAAGTCACAAATTCCTTTGATGTGAATTGTGATTTGGATGGCACTTGGAGATGTGTTGTGCAACTTTCTAGGCATGTTGGAGATCATTCTTGGTTGGGTATCTGTGCTTGGGATCTTCAACAAGGATTGATGAAGTTAATTGAGAATGGATGGGAAGATCTTTGGAGGTATAAGGATGAAAATTTCAGAATTAATGATGTTGTTCCTTTCTTTACCAGCCATTTGGTAATTCTTTTTGCTTATCTACAATGGATTGGAGAGAGATTTTAAGGATTGGAATAATGAACAAATGGTTATTCTTGGGAGTGTTACGTGGCAAAGAATAGATTGGAATTCCAGTGTTGAGCTTGTTTTTGGGTTGCAGGTTGTGATGTAAACTTTGATAGTTTACACTTGGTGTTGGTTTAGGACAGCGAACTTCTGCTTGCTTTGGTTCATCATTCAGTGACCTTTGGAGTTGGAACAATAAGTGTTTTTGCTAGTCTTCAAGGTTGTATCAGATTAGTACAAAGAAGACATGTCAGATCCATATGGTGTTATGTTGGTGAGTTTGTTGAACTCTTGCAAAGGATTGTTTCCCTTTTTGCAAGAAGATTGGAGGAGTTCGTATTTGCAGTTATGATTTTGCATGATACCTTGAGAAGGTATGTTGAGGAATATGGTTATAGGTTGCACAAATATTTTTTCTAGTTGTCATATCCCCATCCTCAATTGAGACCCTTTCTCAACTTGGAGGGAAACAATGTTTTTTAAACACTTAGTTTGCATTTAAAATAATAATAATATTAAATAATTAAATTTAAACTATTGAGTAATAATATTTAAATTTAGTATAGGTCCGAACCTATTTGGCCAACCCATTTTGGAAGGCATCTCTATATCGCACATATATATATATATATATATATATATATATATATATATATATATATATGGTCTTTGTTGGAAGCTATCATCACGATTTGAACTCCAGTTTTCGATTCTTTCTAAGACAAAAACCTCAACGGGTCTACATAGGGTAGGATGAACCCCCTCTCCTGTGGTCGTGATTTCTATCCTCTGTCAATTATTCTTGAGTTTGACCTACTTCCGTGGTAGGTCTGGGAAGCTATGTGATTGTCTGGAGTGTAAGGGGCGATCCAATCTATTGAGAGGCAAAGTATGCAAGAAGATTAATTATGCTAGGTCGAAGCGGTCAATGTAGCTCGATCATTGTATGAGTGACAAAAGTATACGAAAAGGACGAGTCCCATCACGACATTGCCAGAGTGTTCGCAACTGACAAAAGGAGACTTCATGGCATAGAGCTTTCAAAGTGACTAATAGGAGACATCAAACAATCGTCAGCATAGGCGGAGGGATCTGTAGTATAATTTCATCTCGTGTGAGCAAGATTTTAACCGTGCCGATGAGATGCGATAAGCGTTTACCGTGGCCGAGCCTCTACTAGCCACCCCCATGACCACACACCTAGCGCTTGAGTCATCGTCGCTTACCCCCCTGGTCGTGCGAAGCAGTGTAGAAGGATGTCGACAATAGTCTTAGAGTGTCCATTTACATCTACTTAACGGGAAGTGCACTCATAGATATATATTCCCATCGCTGAATTGATTTGTCCTTTCTTTGGATCCTCCAAATCATTCTTCAACTGTCGGGCTATCACCTTGGTTGTATTTCTATGGAAGTGTGATTCAACCATATTATGTTGTGATGTATACATTGAACAACTTGAGCTCTGTGTTCTAGATATGAGTTATTGCCGTGAGCATTTACTATCAATGTGCATGCTAATCAATACTTAATACTAAGTATGAAGTTCCATTATTATTTAAGTTGCTGTCCATTAATAATTTCCAAGATTTTCTAGTTATTTTCTTGTGATATATTTGGCTAGATCTAATTGTCAACGATCTATCCTTATCTACTGTTGTGTGTACAAAATTGTGCATGGTATTTTAAATTACTAAATCTGAGTGCAAAGGAGATACATTTTTTGCTTTTATTTGGACGGGTGTCTTCACCAGTTGCCCAGGATCATGTTAGGTATTGGGATTATAGTTATGGACATCATCGGGATGCTTCGGTGGGAGATGTTTTATGGTATAGGTTTCAACCCTTACAAGGAAGTGCAGTATGAGCACAATGGATTGTCCATTATGATTAGAGTGGTGTAGCGTCAACGGGGTGGTTCCTTTCTAAGACTAACTTGGAACCTAGGGATTACATTGTTTTGCAATTTAACAACTGTTGGGAATGAGAGAGCCAATGTTGACTTTCTGGAGTCTACTCCTATGGTGCATCGGTTTGGTTCTTTCGAAGAGAAATTCTCTGAGTTGACTGAGTTCTTGCAGTATCTAATTGTTTTTTTTATCGATGGGTTTTGGGAGGTCTCTTGTGTTGGTGCACTACAGGTCAATGCCTTGAGAGGATGGTACTACAAATCTCCTAGGTTGACTTGGGACCCTAGGATCATTCTTGGTTTCAGTCTGGTCCAGTCTTTTGAGTTTTGGGTTATGTTGGCATTGTTTGAGGACAAGCAATCTTTGGGAAGGGAGGACTATAATGTCCCCATTTTCGGGTTCTCTTGCTTTGCAATTGGAGATGTCCTGGGTTTGTGTCATCTTGATTAGAGGGGTAATTTGATGTTACTAGTGAGCTTGGATGGTTTAGAGGAGTTCTATGATGCTTTTGGATGTTATTTCCAACTTTCAGTTTGGGCCCCAAGATTCTTGGAGGGAGCATCTATTTATAGTAAGTCACCTGGTTAGGTTCGCTCATCATCTTTCATCATCAGAATCACTCCTGTGTAGTTGGTTTTCGATTCCGATGCATTTCGGCCATTTCTGTAATTTAGATATATTAATGAGCTATATTTAATTAAATTCCCTAAGGTTGTTATTTTAATTAAAATATTAAGGGAGGCACCTTAGTGTTGTAGCTTGTTGGAACGGGGATGCAAAGTTTTAAACATTGGGA
>VDFB02200685.1:0-15058 GCA_007258455.2 Sequoia sempervirens | reverse complement strand
TGCCTGCACCAAATGAACTTATCTATGCTCACTGGTTTGGTAAGATAATCTACAACATTCACCTTAATGTCAATTTTCTTCAACTCAATTTTTCCATTAGCAATCATTTCTCAAAAAAATGGTTTTGTACATTCACATGCTTTGTATTAGCATGATACATAGGATTCTTGGCTAAATAAATTACACTTTGGCTATCACAACCAATCTAAATTGTCCTACGATCAAAACCAATACATGCACACAACCTTTGTAACCATATTGCCTCCTTAGAAACATGGGTAGCAGCCATATAATCTGCTTGAGTAGTGGATAAAGTAACCATAGGCTACCTCTTACTCATCCAAATTATAGCCCCTCCAAACAAAGTAAACACATACCCACTAGTGGACCTTCGACTATCCAAGTCACTTACCTAATCTGCATCAAAAAAACTTGCATGTTCAATGTCATGTCCACATTATTAGTCCCAAAATAAACCAAACAATAGTCAGAAGTACCACACAAATATCTTAATACCCTCTTTACATAATTCCAAGGCTCTCTACTAGGGTTAGACATAAACTTGCTCAAAACTCCCACTGCTTGGGAAATATCTAGTCTAGTGGAAACCATTGTATACATCAAACTTCCTACAATACTAGCATATGTCACATTAGACATATCCTCAAAATCATCTTCACATTTAGGACACATATCTAAAGTAGGCTTAGTGCCAACTGGTAAAGGGATTCTAAGTAGTTTGCAATCCTACATATAAAATTTGTGTAAAATAGTGCTCACATACTTACTTTGTGACAACCAAAGATTTTTGTTACCTCGATCTCTTTTGATTTCCATTACCAATATGTATCTATCTATCCCCAAATCCTTCATCTCAAATGCACTTGAAATTTGAGCTTTCAACTCACTAATAATACCTTTTGTGAATTGAAAAACAACATATCCTTGACATACAAGGCAAAAATTAGTAACTGATCATCAATACATCTAATGTAAACATAGTTATCCTCTTTGTTTTTATCAAAGCCCAATTTTAACACAAAAGGATCATTATTTTTATACCACATTTGAGGTAATTTTTTTAAACCATAAAGAGATCGATACAACCTGCAAACCGAGTGTTCTTTCCATTTTACTTCAAATCCTTTTGGTTGTTGCATATAAATTTCCTCTTTAAAATCACTATGTAAGAAAGCAATATTAACATCCATTTGCTCAATTTCAAAATCATAAGGAGTAGCTATGGGTAAAAAAAATCTAATTGAAGATAATTTATCAACAAGAGAGAATTTTTTTCCAAAATCAACTCCCTCTCTCTGGGAATAGCCCTTAGCTACAAGTATAGCTTTGTACTTCTCTAATGAATCATCTACACCAAATTTATTTTTATAAAACCACTTAAAACTAATGGCTTTCCTTCCTTTGAAAAAATGGACAAGATACCAAGTATCACAAGAGTCTAAATCCATCATCTCCTCCTACATGGATAATTGCTAAGAGTCACTATCATCTACAAGAATAGCTTCACTGTATGATCTAGCCTCATAGTTTGTACTCAATAAAGAAAATACATAATGAAAATCTATTGGGATATACATGTCAATTGGATTTTGTTGTCTTGTGGATCTTCTCAAGGGTGGAGTAAGAGATTCTTCCTCAAGTTCTTCAATATGCTCAACTTCTATCACAATAGAGCCTTCCTCTTCAAAAATTTCAATTGAACTCTCTTCTTCTTCTCCATCCTCAAATCCATCATTATGTTCTTGATGTGTATCTTCTTGTTGTAGATTAAAATGCACTATCTTTTTCTTTTCTTTCTCTTTAGGCTATATAGGATCAGAAATAGCTTTAAGATCCTAGAAAATAACATCTCTAGAATAGATATTTTTTCGTTAGATGATTCCATAACTTAACCTTTTACATTCTCACCATATCCAATTAAGATGCATTTCTCATCTTTTGAATCCAACTTAGAATGTTTTTCCTTAGGCACATGAACACAATACTCATAGCCAAAAACCATTGAAATAGAAGGTTTCTTACCTGCCCAAACTTCATAAGGTGTCAAATCAAGAGCCTTGCAAGAGATTTATTAATCAAGTAACTAGTAGTGAACACAAATTTTTCCCAAAAACATTTATCCAACTATGCATCACTTAACATACTTTTGGCTCTTTCCATAATAGTTCAGTTCATCCTTTCAACAACACCAGTTTGTTGTTGTGTATACAGATTTGTATTTTACCTTATGATACCTCCATTCATGCAAAACTCATCAAATTCCTTAGAGAAATATTCCCCTCCATTATTTGATCTTAATACTTTTATTTTTAATCTAGATTGGTTTTCTACTAAGGCTTTAAATTCCTTAGACTTAGGGAAAACTTTATATTTATTTTTTATAAATTAAATCCATGTAAATATAGATACAAAATCAATGAAGGTAACATAATAATGATATTTTCCAATAGAAACATTATCCATAGGACCAAACACATCCATATGAAAAATTTACAATTTCTCTTTTGCTTTATTACTTCCTAAAGGAAAATATTCTCTATTATATTTCCAAACTCACAATGCTTAGAGAAATCAAAGTGCTCAGATCATAATAAGATAAACAATCTAAAAAAATTTAATTCATAATATCTTTTGAACCATTTATATTAATGTAGCCCAATCTACAGTGCCATAAAATATATTTATTTTCAGAATTTTCAGCCACATAGGTGGACTTCCAAACAATAGTGGCATCAAGCTTAAATAGAGTTCACATCTGAGTTCCCCTTGCTACCAACAAGATTCCTCTCACCAATTTGCATTTGTACTTGTCAAATGTTGCATGCATTCCCAAATCATTAAACTTTGAAACTGAAATCAGATTTATAGCTAATCTAGGAATATGTAAAGCACCAAGGAGGGTTTGAATCCTCCCATCACTAAAAAAAAAAAACAATACCTTTCTCCATCCAACAATTGGATATGTAGTTTTGTCCCCAAGGTAGAAATTACCTTCATATTTATCAAATGTGGGAAACCACTCTTTATGAGGATTCATATGATACAAGCATCTTGATTCAACCAACCAATGTTCATCAGAAGTGACATTACAAGAAGAAATTAAAGCTTCATCACCTGCATTGGAGGACTTTTTTGTGGCGAAATCCCATTATTTCTTTTTATTTTTGCACTCCTTCACATATCCTCTTTTCCCAAAGTTCCAATACTTTACTCTATTCTTCTTTCTAGCAGTCTTAGAATGACATTTAGACTTGTCCTTAGGCCCTTGATATCCCTTTTTCCCTCTTTCTTTAGGCCTACCCCTAACACTGAGACTATCCACTAAGCTATCCATATCCTTCTTCCTCATTTACTATAACAACAAATTTGCAACAAGTGCATCCATCTTGGGATCTTTGAGGTTAAAAGTGATAGAAAAAATGAATTTTCCCCATGTCCTAGGTATAAAACAAAGAAGCATAATGCATTTTTCAGCTTCCTCAAGTTTAACATCTATAGATGATAATTGACTCAAACTCAAATTAAATGAATTTAAATGCTCTATAATGGATTCACCTTCCTTCATTTTAAGAGAAAACAATTTTATTTTCAAATACAATTTGTTCACAAGGCTCTTGGATTGATAAATCTCACCCAACTATTTCCATAAGGAAAATGCAATCTTTTCTTTAGACACATGTGGAGGACAAAATTAGAAAGACATAACTGGATAGTACCTAGTGCATTTTTTTCCATATTTTCCCAATCACCATGACACATTTTTTTGGGTTTCTTTTCATTTTTTACAACCACCTATTGATCTCTTTCTTTGAGGAGATCCTCCATTTTCAACTTCCATAGGTCGTAGTTAGATCCATTAAACTTCTCAATGTCAAACTAAGATGCAAATGCAGCTATGATTCCTACAACCACAAATCTACAAAACAAAACTCTCATTCTAGCACAAAAAACCTTCACACTTCCAACCAATAGACAAAGTTGGGAAGTCTCTAATACCAAATTTTAGAAATGAAGGCAACCACTACATTATGGAAATCTGATTCAACTTGCAAATCTGAAATATAAACTTGTAGAAAATAATGGAGAAATAATTTAAACTACAAATAAATCACACAACTCAAGAGCCATACACATAACATAAGGATTTATGTGGAGTAAACCATTTTAGGTAAAAAATTTGACCAAGAAAAGAGGGAAAGTCTATATTATTCTTCAATGAGATTACAATACATAGATTTTCCTTAATCTTGACTCCAATACAACACCATTTGTGTACCTATAAAACATTTCATAGTTTCTCCATCTCAACACCTTAATATATAGACTCATGGGGGCTCAAAATACCACCATAAAACATTGCCATGGGTCAAAAAAAGGTTCTCAAAAATACCATGGTAAAAATTCATATGACCCCTTACATGCTAAACATGGTCTCTTACATGACATTACATCCTCTTACAAGTTGTCTCAAGAATCCCTAGAAAAAAGGAGATGCTCTTACATGTGTTATAGACCATTAATAGCTTATGCAAAAATTCTCTTGCATGTGCCATATATAATTTTCACATCTAAAATGATATCCTCCACTTTTATCCCTTGTAGTTGTAATAGAATCCATTATAACATCCTTCAAAATAGGATTTCCATGTTGTACCACTAAGTGGGCATCTTTTGACAACTCATAACTTGTTTTTCAAGGCATCGACATGTGGCAAAAGTGTCAACTCAAAATCTCATTCCCTATTTGACGGAGCACAATTATTTAATAACATAAATGATATTTATCCATGGGAAAATGTAATGTAACAAGAAATAAATAACTTAGGAATTCCCAAGGTTGAGATAGCTTGATTCCCAATAGGAACTACCAGCTCGATAGAGTACTAATGCTTCCTAAGTCCAACACTTAGTACTTTATCAACAATGGATATTAGAGATCAAAGATCAAATAGTTTCTGCTCATCTGCAAGCTTAGTGGTAGGCCTGATCCCTTTTGATCGTGGAATCATAGAGCCTCACTATGTGTCCGATGGGACCAAAACCAAGGCTCTTTGCTTTAGGAGATCAATGGTGCACATTAAAGGAGAAGATTGGATGGTTATTGCAATAGTGCATTTTTTGTCCCACTCTAATAATTCCAAGTTTGTGATGATGCAATATGACTCCACATTGTTGATGTTTATAATGGAGGGAGATATTTTTCTCTCAATTTAAATTAATAAATAATTACCAAGGCAAGTTGGCCTTGATTACAAATGATATTTTTTATTTTTTATTTCATAAAAGAGTCCGACCTAGATGAAGAGTCACCTAGTTTTTTATATATACAAGGTGATGTTCATTCATTCAAATCATCAATTCATTATTGTTCCAATTCACACCTTAAAGAAGAAGTTCACATTTTAGCAGTAGATCGCCATCTTTAGAAGTAGATTAGATTTCAAGGAGATTCATATTTAGTTGTATCAAGAAGATATTTTCATCATTTACTATATCAAGTTCGCCCTTGAGAAGGGTCTAATTTGTAAAGCAGATTTCTGCTCCTATTCATTCTATATATAAGAGATATATTTTGTTGGGTTTTTCTCCCTCAACGAGGGTCTTCTTAGGGTAATTCGTTGTGTTCTTTGTTTAGTGTTTTGTATTTCTGCTTATTTACATTTTATGTCTAAAACAAACATCGTATCAGAGTAGGTTTAAACAAGATTGGATCAAATTTGTTTAAGCAGCCAAGTCATCTTCTTATCTAGGGAAGTCTATCTAAGTATCAAAGATGGTGAACGAAGTCAATGTCGAAGATAGGATTGACGGTGCATAAAATTTCACCTCTTGGAAATTCAGAGTTCTTATTGCTTTAGAAGAAAATGATCTTCTAGATTTTGTGGAAAATGATGTGCTTGAGCCATCCAATGATGTTGAGAAAATTCAATGGAGGAAGAATGGCATGAAGGTTAGGAAGATTTGGATAGACTTAGTGAAGGATCATCTAGTGCTGATTATCTCCAAGATTAAGACAACCAAAGATATGTTTGAGGCTCTTCAAGGATTGTATGAGATCAACAATACCAGTAGAGCCCTTGCCTTGAGACTAAAACTATGTGCCATTGGAGATATAGTTGAAGATAGAGACCTAGTTATGTTAGCACTAAATGGTGTTCCTCAATCTTGGGAGCCCTTTATCCAAAGCATTAGTGGGAGATCTAAGTTGCCCAAGTTTGATTGTCTTTGAGCTGATTGCATTCAAGAGGAATCCATATTAGTAGCAAGAGGAAATGGGTGAAGCTCTCATAATGAAGAAAATCATGTCCTTGCTGCTCAAGCTTCCAGAAGGAAAGGAAGAGAAGGGAGAAAAGACAATTTCAAGAGGAATAGAGACAAAAAATTAGATTCTATTCTAGAACCAAAGAAGAAGAAGGATCTCTCTCACATTCAATGTTTCAGGTGTGACAAGTATGGTCACTATGCTCGAGATTGCATATCAAAACCAAAGCAACATGCTTCTACTACAAATGTTGATGATGTGTCACCTCAAAAGGAATCTAGAGATGAATCAGGGGGATTTCTATTCATCTCCGCTCTTTCAAGCAATGTTCCAACTGATAGTGACACTTGGTTGATTGATAGTGGTGCTTCACGACACATTACAGGATATTGAGAGCATATTTCAGACTTGCTAGAAAGATAAATCAACTTGCAAGTGATAATCGAAGATGATGCTTATTATTCTGTAAAAGGATTTGGGACCACCTCTCTTCATCTAGATTATGGCATCCCTCTTCTTTTGAGTGATGTTTTGTTTGTACCAGGAATCAAAAGAAATCTTGTCTCCATTTCAGTATTGGAGGACAAAGGGTACTAGGTTGCCTTCTCTGAAGGGAAAGTTCTTGTTTGGCCTAAGAACTCTAGTATCAAATCAGCTCGTGTGATTGGTGTTCGTCAAGAGAGACTATATAGACTTTCTATTCATCCAGTTCAGGCATTATTGCATGAATCTATTAGTTCAAGTGAGTTATGGCATAGGAGACTTGCTCACTTACACTTCAGAGCTCTTCCATCTGTGGAGAAGGTGGTTACTAGGCTTCCAAAGCTTAGTCTAGAGCATGATGGCATTTGCAAAGGATGTGCACTTGGTAAGAATATCAAGGGACCCCTTTCATAGTAGTGATAGTAGATCAAAAGGAATTTTAGATCTTGTTCATGTTCTAATTTATGTGAACCAATATCTATGGCATCTTTGAGTGGATTTTGGTATTATGTGTTTTTCATTGATGACTATTCTCAAAAGACTTGGATTTACTTTTTGAAATATAAGGACTCTGAAGAAGCACTTGATAGATTCAAAGAATTCAAGGCTCAAGTTGAAAACATGTCTTGGAAAAGGATTAAAGTTCTAAGATCTAATAATGGAGGAGAATACACTTCTATAGGTTTCTATAATTTTTGCATTAAGGTAGGCATCAAGAGGGAGTTATGTGTTCCATACAACCCTCAACAAATTGAGTTGTCGAAAGAAAGAATAGATTCATAGTTGAGGCATCTAAGGCTATGATTCATGATCAAGATTTATAGACTTTCCTCTAGGTAGAAGCTTCCAAAACCGTCGTGTATGTTCAAAACTGAATCCCTCATCGAATATTGGGAAACATGAATCCTGAAGAGGCCTTCATAGGTGTGAAACCTAAGGTTAATCATTTAAGAATTTGTGGTTGTCCTGGTTTACATTCATGTACCTAAGGATAAAAGATCAAAGCTAGAACCTTCAGGCAAGAAGGGTATATTCGTGGGATACAGTGAGTCTTCAAAGGCCTACAGAGTCTATATTCCAGGGTAGAAACAGATTGAGATCAACAGGGATGTCTCCTTCGAAGAGGAAGTAGCCTTCAAAAGATCTAAAGGGTCTTACATGGAGATAGACAGTTAAGAGTAGGAGACTCCTTAGGATATGGACGTATCTCCTGACCATACTCTTGACATTTAGAGGGAGTCCAATGAACCAGTCGAGACTATTGATCCAGTTGATCCTATAGAACCAACTGATGGGCCTAGAGACATTGCCGTAGGTCGGAAGAGGTCTCTATGGGCTCAACAGACTATGCAAGAGGCAAAAAAGTATGCAACTCCTCGAGGCACCTTAGGGAAAGCAAGAGACCGCAAAAGTTTCCAGGTTATGTGGCATTGATGAGTCACATCATTGATTTTGAGCCTTCTAGTTTTGAGGAGGCATCCAAACAGTAGGTATGGAGAGATGCAATGATAAAAGAATCCTCGGGGATTAGGTCCATAATTGGTGAGTAATGTATGGATGTTATTTTGAGACTAAGGGAAATCTCACATGAAGTTCTCTCCAAATGGATCTACAAAATCAAGCATGCAGCTGATGGTAGCATTGAGAAACACAAGGCAAGATTTGTGGCAAGAGGATTCTCTCAGAAAGAGGGAATAGATTATGAGGATACATTTTCTCCTATTGCTCGATACACTTCTATCAGGACAATTATTGCTATTGCATCCGCTAAAGGCTAGAAGTTACATCAAATGGATGAAGATCGTGATTTCTTAATAGAAGGTGATTGTTCAAAAGAAGAAGTGTACATTGAGAAGCCAGGATGGTTTCGCTGTGATTCATGGGAAGGAGTCTCATGTATGCAGATTGAAGAAGGCATTGTACGGCCTTAAGCAAGCACGTCGTGCATGGTATGAAAAGATTGATAAATATTTGATGAGCTTGGGATTCTCCAAGAATGATGTAGATTCCAATCTTTACTTCAAGGTAGTTGATGGTGAGGCTTTAATATTGGTTCTTTATGTTGATGATTTATTTCTCACTGGAGCAGAGTATCTCATTGTCAAATGTAAGAAAGAGTTAGCCTCCAAGTTTGAGATGAAGGATCTTGGTCTTATGCACTACTTCCTGGGACTGGAGGTGTGGCAAAGACCTAATGAGATTATTCTAAGTCAAGGAAAATACACCATAGACATCTTGAAGAGATTTTGGATGATGGATTGCAAGTCCATGTCTACACCTACGGAGACTAATTTGAAGAAGTTGAGCGACTCTGCAGCTGATTCAGATTTGGTAGATCCCACTATGTATAGACAATTGATTGGATCATTGATGTATCTAGTCAATACTAGACCAAACATTTGTTATGCAATGAGTGCTCTCAACCAATTCATGTGTGAGCCTAGACAAATACATCTAGTTGCAGCAAAGCATATCTTGAGATACTTGCGTGGCATAGTGGGATATGGCTTGAAATATACTTCCTGTGAAGATCTAAAGTTACAAGGCTATTCTGATTCTGACTGGGTTGGGAGTGTAATTAGGAAGAGCACCTCTGGATGTTGCTTGAGTTTGGGGTCTACCATGATTTCTTGGTGTAGCAGTAGCTTTTAATTTCCTCGTGGCAATTCTAGTACTATAGAGGCAAAAATATATTGCAGCATGTATAGGCAAATTTTGAGAAGTAAATGTGGCTTTGAAACCTCCTTGCAGATTGCTTGGGAAATCACTGGATACTACTATGATTCAATGTGAAAAATCAAAGTTATTTGAAGCCTTAGTAAATCCAATGTTTCATGATAGGACAAAGCATGTGCAGATTAAGCTATCATTACATTAGAGATATGGTGTTGAGAAAATCAATTCCACTGAAGTACATTTGCACTGATGATTAGATGGCTGATATTCTCACCAAGCCTCTTTCTAGAGTGAAGTTTGCACATTTTCGAGACAAGCTTGGAATAGTGGAGAATGTCACCCTGGCCAAGAGGGAGACTCAACATCAGTGAAGCCTTGTTATAATGCATATTTCTCTGAGATGGAGAAATATGAAGTGAAAGCCCTTGTACATCTTTGAGATGGAGATGTGGTTCTTTCCACACATGAGAGTAGCCATGGTGGATGTCATGTTGAGAGAATCCATGATGACATCACATTGAGAGACTCTGTGATGGACCCTTTGTACTTGTGTTCTTCCACACATGGGAGTGTTCTTCCACACATGGGAGTAGCCATGGTGGACGTCATGTTGAGAGACTCCATGATGACATCACATTGAGAGACTCTATGATGGACGCTTGTGCACATGTTTCTTTCCACACATGGGAGTAGCCATGGTGGATGTCATGTTGATAGACTCCATGACAACATCACGTTGAGAGACTCTGTGATGGACTCTTGTACATCTTTGAGATTGAGATGTAGTTTTCCATAATTGGGTGTAGCCATTGTGGACATCATATCAAGAGACTCCATAACGAGGATTACTAGAAAAATACCTCCCTATCTAAGAGGGAGTCTTGATGTTTATAGCGGCAGGAGACATTTTTCTCTCAATTTAAATTAATAAATAATTACCAAGGAAAGTCGGCCTTGATTACAAATGATATATTTTATTTTTTATTTCATAAAAGAGGCCAACCTAGATGAAGAGTCACCTAGTTTTGTATGTATACAAGGTGATGTTCATTCATTCAAATCATCAATTCATTCTTATTCTAATTTGCACCTTCAAGAAGAAGTTCACATTTTAGCATCAGATCGCCATCTTTAAAAGAAAGCCATATTTCAAGAAGGTTCATATTCAGTTGTATCAAGAAGAGATTTTCATCATTTATTGTATCAAGTTCGCCCTTGAGAAGGGTCTAATTTGTAAAGTAGATTTCTGCTCCTATTCATTCTATATATAAGAGATATATTTTGTTGGGTTTTTCTCCCTCGAGAAGGAGGGTTTTCCCAAGGTAATTTGTTATGTTCTTTGTTTAGTGTTTTGTATTTATGCTTATTTACATTTTTGGTCTAAAACTAACACACATGTCCCTAATGAGGTTTATAAAGTAAAGGATATACAATGTTTGCTAAGATCGATGAACAACACAAGAGATTGAAGAGATGGATGACTGACGAAGTATCATGTTTCCATGTCTCTCTCATAAGGATAAAACTATGATATGTGAAATGATGACAAGTAGCATTTTCTCATTGCATCACATAGGTTCTATACATCACATAGAAAAGCTAAAATGTGCTAAGCTAACTATATGTGATAGAGATCAATGATGCATATTCAAATAAGATTTGATATAACAGTTGCATTTTAAAGTTGAGGAAAATTAATGGGGACCATCAGATCATGGCGTGAAATTAGATATCTATGGACCTAGTATTTAAAGATATATTTTTCTTGATGATGAGGGAGTGGAAAACATAGTCAATCGATGGAAATCAACATAGAAGGTAAAATACAATTTTCCACGATAGCTCAAAGCTATATTTTTATTGGACAAGCAACATCATGGAGCTTAATTTTTTTATAAGATTATATATCAATTCAATAATATAGTATGGTCATTTATTGAGCATTAGACCATATCAAATCTAGGGTTTGATACAAAGAATTTAGGCGGTGACACAAGGCATATAAAAAGAAGAGGTCTATCATTAAGAAAGAGTGTTGCTAAGTATAATAAGAGTGTTTGTAGCTCAAGAATGAGTGTGTATATATCTTAGAGAAAAGGTAGAGAAGTTTAATAGAGTTGAGGCCAAATAATTGAAGACCTAGATCAAATGCACATATACATCTAAGATACACATTCAGAGAGGAGAGAAGAGAGGGATATTGATAAGAGTTTAAGTTCAATGGAAGAGTAATTGCTCCTCTAGTACCAAGGAACAAAGGATGTTCTAAAGAACAATGAGTAGATTAGAGAAGGAGAAGAAAATGAATAGTTGTAGATTAAACCTATAACATGAGATTGGATTAAATAGAATTACTTATATAAATTGGAGTTGTTACTCCATAATTTTGATTGGTTGTAGTCATCAAAAAGAAAAGTTGGTTATTTGTTAGGGAGTAGGTGCTTCCTTAGAGTTGGAGCTCTTAAATCAATGTATTGGTGCCTCCTTAGGGTTAATGCCCTTAAACATTGTAACTAGTGGGGTTTTTGTTGTGAGTCTGGGTTAGGATAGTAGATCCTAGTAGGTATTCTCATTGTAGTTTTTCCCATAATGGTTTTTCCACATACATCTAGTGTAATGTGTACTTGTGTGTGTGTGTGTGTGTGTTTTTGATCTCCAAATATTCTTCTAATTTTCATTTAAAGTGATAAAGGACTAGTTTTAATTAACTCTATTGATTCACCCCCCTTTCAGTAGATAGTTGTGTTCCAACACTAGTAATCTCAATGGAAGAGCTAGAATGGTGGATCAGGGTTTTGGTTCTTTCTTTGAGGGAAATGGAGATTTGATATTGATTAATGACTAATTTTATTTGATGATGCAAATGTATGTCTAGGTCAATTATGAAGCTACAATAATCTCATATGAATACATAGAATTGTAGAACTGAAAGACAAAATATTGAAAACAAAACAAGATAAAGGAGCCTAACATAGAAATTAGGGTTGAACTTGCTTGGATAGGGGTACTACTTCCATAGTCTTGAGAATGTAGGTTCAAGAATCAATGAACAAATATCAAATTGTTGCAGTTTGTAGGTTCTTCCTTCCTAAACTTAGCTTTTGAACTTTGTATGTTAAGGATTAATTCCAATTTCCCTAATTTGTTGAAGTATGGAGCTTGAGTGCTTGATCTTGTAATTAAGTCTTCAATCTTCTCCCAAATCCATAATATATGCCACCTCCATACAAAAGAGGGGAGAAAGGGTTGTGACATATAGGTGATTGCCTAAGTCCAACCCTGATTTAGTGTTTCCACCTTCACAACAACTATGATGATGTAGAAAGTGTTTACCCTCGGTTGGGCGGAGGAAAAATGGATAAAAGGATTGATAGATTAACAAGTACTACAACTTACCTCTCGGATCTTCTTTCCTTGATGGATTGAAGTCATTATACTCATCTCATCTAAGGAGAATTGGTTGCTTGATTGAAAGTCTTGCAAGTGTTAGTACTCACAAAACAAATGAACATAAAATATGCATAAACTCATATATGATCTTGATGCATTGTGGACATGAATCTTGAGCGATAGTAAGTGTTGTAAATTGTGTTTATTCTTCCCTTGAATGATTTTTAGGATGCTCAATTTCTCTCAAGAATTTTGCTAGGATTTCAAATGGTGAAAAAGACTTGTATTTACATGCAAAAATTTGTTTTCCCACAAAATTAATTATCAAAAGATGACAAATGAGATTGGATTTGTAAATGTAATAATTTTTATAAGACATTCAAAATTGGGCCAAAATATGTTGGACAAGGGTGGTGGCACCCTAGTCTAAACCTATTTGGGGATTTTTGTGTCATTAAATAAATATTAAATATTAATTCTCAATTTTATTTTGATTTTCTGAAAATGACCACAAAAGGGTCAATTTAAAAGCACAATTAAGTCCAAGCACATAGGAGGGAGTTAAGCCTAGTGTGGAAATGTTAGGGGTGACAATTTATGATGCTACAACCCCAAATTTATAATCCAAAAGACCCTCTTAAACAAGTGAAACACCCTTCTTAATATTATTCCAATTCATAAAATCTTTCTTAATTAAACTCACCCTTAAAACCTTAATAAGAGCACCTTGTATTTTTTTGACAAAAAAATTAACTTTTAATATAAAAGAAAAAGTAATTATATTATTTTATTCATTAATTAATCTACTAAAAAAACATACGATAACATAAACTACAATTAAATTAAATTAATGCAGTTAGGTTCGATTCTTGCAAAAGGGGAAGCTATTTTGATAATTAATTAAGATTAAATAAAATTCATTTGACAATGATACAAGTTACAAATTATATTAATTTTGGCTTATTCAAATGGTGGTCTGTAGCTTGATCGAAATTAATGCAGTCGTGAAAGCAATTTGGGCTAACCATTGGCTTATTATTTTATTGGTCTTTAACCTCTCCTTGACTTTGTAATACGAGGATTAAAAAAGTACATAAAATTCAACTTTTCCGTGTAGTAGTGAATATACTAAATTGGGCATCATGCATCTTCGACACATTCAAACTCTTTTAAAAAATAACATAATGGGCCTAAATAATGTTTAAGGAGATTGAAAAATTATATCCTAGCACTTGAAAAACTCCTAAAAGTGTTAACTAACACTAGCATGGTGCTAAAAAAACATGTTAGAATAAGAGAAAAAAATAGAAGCATATTGAAGGAAAAAATATTGTTGGAAGGGAAATAAAATCATATAAGAGGGAAAAAGTTACACACGATCATGTTTGACAAAAATAAAAAACCTCAAAGATATAATTATGAAAATCCCACTCCAAATTTTGATATTCGAAATTCCTGAGATTATTCACCAAACACTTCTACATAATCTTCAACTACAGCATCACCACAAATTAAACATCTCTAATCTTTTATTTACTTTATCAACCTATGAAACTCAACCTATTATAATATTTATTTAAAATCTAATTTAAATTAACTATTTTAGTATTTTAAAACTTATATATTTGTAAGGATTTTAGTGTTTATTTATTTTCCAAATAATTTGAATAATATATTTAAAAAAAAAACTAAAACTACAAAATGAATTGTAAGGAAATACAAATAAAATAATTCTTAAATAATTTTAAAGTAAAATTAAATAACTCTAAAGTAAATAAAATAATATAAAAATTATATAATAAATATAAATTTTCAACTAAAATTATAGCAAACAATGTGAATAAAATAAAGCTAGTATAGAGACATCAATGATTTTTTGATAGATGTATTTGAGATCTTTTTTATTTATATTTTTAATAAATTATTTACTCATCTTAAATCATTTCTTACTTGCTTATTAAATAAATATATTTAAGATATTTTAATCTATAACTTTCATAAATTATTTTCTCATAAGAATTATATAATTTTTTTTTCCTAAATTACATTGTTAAATTTGTATAAATAAAGACAATATCATAAGAAAAATGATTTCATTTTATTTTTATATTTCTAAATATTAATATTATATTTATTATTAAATATTAGTACTTTGACTCAATTTTTAAAATCAAAATAAGATAAAGCGAATATGCAACCTTCCGGGCAGCTTTCTTCTTTATAATA